>UYYA01000990.1:0-25561 GCA_900624975.1 Angiostrongylus costaricensis | reverse complement strand
GTTTTGGGAGTTCGGTTTTGGAATTTGGCGGCTTTTTCACCCTTCCCCGAGGAATAGAATCTTGCACGAAGGAGACGATGGTCTGATTCCGTCTAGGATTTTGGGGCCACAGCTACATCGGTTAGGCAAAACCTTCCAATTGCTATGATGTGGTGTATTTCCTTATGGTAGTCTCCATTGGGAGATTCCCACGTCCAGCGTTGAGGGTGGAGCTTCTGGAGTTGCGAGTTACCATGGATGGTCTTGGTCGCCATGATGAACTAAGATAGCCGCTCACTTTCTTTCTTCCATTCTTATCCATGAGTCTCAATGTTACGTTCTTCAGACGTTCTTCTTGGTCCAATCTTAGCGTTGAACTCTCCAATGATGACCTTGTAGAATGTATGGTCTTCTCTGTAGAACTTCTCCAAGTTCATATAGAACGCTTTGAGTTTTTCTTCGTCTTAGTTTGATGTCGGCGCGTAAACGACGAAGATTGTCGAAACCAGTATTGATCCACGTCTTTTAATCGTAAACATCCGATTCGGGTTGTTAGTTGTTGGAATGATTTAATGTTCATGGACAAACTCGTCTTGAAGAGAACGCCGACACCGCCGACTCCTCTACTGTCGCATGTTCCGAGGAACAGTTCTTCTTCTGCGTCAAAGACGGCGTTGAAAGGCTGGCGTCGTCTCGTCTCGGCCAGGCCGATAAGGTCGTACCTTATCCTTCTTGCTTGTATGAGCAACTCTTCTATCGAGGAGTCAGATGCAAGGACATTATACTTCCATGTGATTTCTGTGCGGTTGGTCTCTACGTGACATACTTAGTGGAGACCTCATAGAAAGCGGCTCTGAGGAAGGCGAAATCCGCCGAAACGTCAGCTCATTCGTGAATAAAGAATAATAACACCTCGCGTTTGCTCAACAAAAATACGAAGAAGTATCAGATGCAAGTGTTCGTGCGTTGTAGGTACAGATCGTCACCATAGCTTTTCGTGATCCAGGCAGCTTCCATTGGCTCTGAGATTTTAGCAGTCTTTCCGTACTTATCCTACCCAACGCTGCGAGATTAGGAGCTCTTTCAGGATCAGGGAAATAAGACCCGTTCCTTTTACTGTTTTTAGCTTTTTTTTATACCCTCATATAGCTTGCTGGGATCTGAACGGGGGAGCTCGGTGTACGCATTGGTAGTTTCCCAGGCTCTCCCAGAGTGGGCATAGAGCTTATTTGTTGGATCAACGTTTGTGGTGGGAAAGTGGCAACGTAGTGCAAGGGAAAGAAGGATCATAGAAGAAAAGGAAAAGAAGAAAGGCGAAAATCTGGGTAGCAAAAGGAACAATGGCAAGGATAATGTGGGGTCAGTGCATGTTGTCGTTAATGTATACTTAATTACTCATATACTAGATGGCCCGCCTTCACTAGTGATGCGGGCCTAGTATAATTTCCATTTGTTTCTCTTTTGCGCAGTTGTCGTGCATAGGTGTGGCATGCATGTGGCTTGGAACATGATGACCTCCGAGAAGCCTATTCCGAATTCCTAAAAGCGTTTCCCATTAGCGAATGCATACGGTTGACTTTCGCCACGAACACGTGCATCCATTATTTGGACGATCGTCCATGAAGAGGTTGGAATGCGTTCTCTTGGAGTGCACTCCGCTGTTATTTTCGTAGATCTGTCATCTGTTCTTCTCATTATGTGATCGCACCATCTGTGTTTTGCTGTTGATGTATATTCTCCTGAATCCCGAGTGTGGGATAGGTTTCGAAGATCCGAGCTCCTCGCTCTGGTTAGACATTGTGAGTGCCAGTTAAATTTCAGAACACATCCTCAAAATGCTTCTTAGGTAGCCCGCAGTGTTCTTGATGTAGTTGAGGTATCAGACCATGTCTCTGCTGAATGATGAAGCGGTGGGAGGATTCCTCGGTCCAAAAGGTGAGTTCGGAGCTCTGCGTCCGTCATTTGCTCTGTGGTTTCTTTGACCGACCCTAATGCGGTCCATGCTGCTCTCCTTCTTCTGTCTGATTCCTCCTTCACCTTGTTCTCATGTTTACTGAACGTCCAAGGTACATGTACGAAGTAGTTTCTGTGATCAGAAAACCATACAGTTTGATTTGCTGACTTTTACACCGTCGTACTTATGCGCAGTCCAATCTTTTTTCCTGCTTCATTGAGTTCATTGAGCACTATCCCTGCTTCATAGGTATTTCTCGAAAAGGTGAAGATGTGATCCACGAAAAGAAGAATTACAAGTGATTTTCTATCAGCGCCTATGCCCTTCTGGTCCCAGTCGAGCGAATTGATTATCCATTGCGGTGCAATATCAACTAGTTCGGGCGATATTGTGTCACCTATCGAACTTCTTTTTCTATGAGTACGGTGGGAGGTCGGTGAAAAGCTGTTAGTTGTGCTTCAGTTCCGTAAACAGTTTGCTAATTTCGTATATAGAAACGGTCCACTCTTTGGTCCACCAGGATTGATAGGATTGCATACTTTTCAACGCTGTCAAATGCTCGCTCACAGTCGATAATCGATAAAGGATAGAACATGATGCAGATGGTACTCCCAACAGAATTTTGGCACTCCTGGTACTGGTTGAATGTAGTCTATGCTGCGGAATCTCTGTCGAAATGCTGCTTGCTCAACTGGTTGCGCCTCATCCAAAGTCTCCGATGTGCTTAAGAGACAATCATCGGAGTACGCTTGAAAGCATCTTGAGCAGTAGTTATAAAAATCTATTCGGTCACCCTTTTTTATTAGAATTATCGCGCGCTACGTCCTCCATTACTCTTATGTTTTCATTCTGGAAGTAAGATGTTATGTGGCTTATCTGCTATTCACATGAGGAGAGGATCTTATTGATAATATCCTCGTCGTACACCTGTTTTTTTTTCATGGACGATGAGAGGACTTCGTTTCCAGCTTGTGGTTTGATCTAATCTTCATACAGAGAAGGCAGTGATCTGATCCAGTGCATGGTCTGGGTACCACGGCGATCTCTAAGAGACACCATATTCTGTTCGTTAAAAACTGCTCGATGTCAACATTAGTCGTGTCACTAGAACACTTCTATGTCTACTGGCGAATTTTTCTTTTTGCGAAAAATAGATTTCCATGTAAGAGATGTTCCGATAACTGGAGTCTCACAAAACGATTTCCATTCTCTTTTCAATCCCCTTTTCCGATTTTCTATACCCTGTATTTATTTCGTTGGCCATGACTAATCTGGCTTTGAAGTCTCCAACAACGAATTTTTTGGAAGAGTTTTCGTTGAGGATTACTTTCTCCAACTGGCTGTAGAACCCTCCAGTTCGCTCTCATCAGCAATACAACTTTGCGAGCGGTAGGTGATTACAGGAATTTTTTTTGACGTGGAGGTTGGAGACGAAGAGCCGCAGAGCGTAGAAGGCAGCGAGGTGGAAGACAGGTGGATGTACGACATGGCAGATGCTATAGAAATTTCGTAACGAAAATTTTCTTTCGCGACTGACAAGGGTTCCATCATCTAATTGACGTATATGGGTCTTCTTGCCGTTCGCTTCCTATTGTTCAATTACATTGATTCTATCGGGAGCCTTAAGAAAAGCGTAAAAGTCGGCGTCTGAAGTGACTGTTTCACTGTTGTAGGTGAAGGGAAAGGAGCGCTCTCTATGGCATGTCAGGGATGTGCTTTTCTTGTCCGTTTGCAATGAGCTCCAATACAACTCGTGATTTGATCGCCTTTCACTAGTTGTTTCACCGTCCGATGTCGTAAGCAAAACTAGTTTAATAATAGGACGGAGATAATTCGTAGTACTGATTTATTCTTAGCCAAGCTTCTGTATGGTAACGTCGGAATCTTTCTCAGCTTTGGAGACGCTGTTGGGGGTATGAATCCTTTCGCTGCATTTCGCAGCCCGAAACCCACAAACGCCTCTCACCCAAGGTTTGAACGCTAATCGTTTAGGAAGTCATTGTATTCTAGACTGCCAGTCTATTAACTGCCGTTTTTATTTGACTCTTTAGCAAAATAATTTTAGTAATCTCCACCTTCGTGCTGAATTCTCCAGACCGGTCCTCACGAATTCATCTGATCTGGATTCTTGTTTGACGTGGAAGGTAAGCAATAGATTATTTCATTAGGAAAGGTTTATTATAGTCAACACCTTTTTGACATTTGAAACGTAATACATCCATTTTTTTCGACATACTGTTCACACGCTTTTGAATTCTACTTTTGGAGTTGCCTGTCTTGCACCTTTTTAATTCGTGATCTGTGCAAAAGTAATGAGAGAGATTTGAAGTGATGGCAACGTTTGGAACGTGTGGCAGTGGTCCACCGAGAAATTGAGACCCTCAAAATTGTCGAATGGTGATTTCCATCCTATATCATAAATTAACAAGGACCATTTAGTTTGCTTGGAACTGCTATAAATGCGTTTTTTAAACTCCATTTAGTTCATAAAACTTGAAGCAATGAGGAGTGGAAAAAATTTGTGTGGGTCCATCATAGCCTAGCATTTGGCACATAGGATATAAAAGATGAAACCTTCGGCTTACATGAATCCTTGAAAGGTATGCCGTGCATTCGACATGATTAAGCATTGTTGGACACGAATGCATGCGTATGTGGCCTGTAAAGTAACTCCCAGTTGCCTACCGATGTTTCAACTCAGTGCTTCTCTTTTCCCAGACATGTTCGATTACCAATTATCCCATCTTGGCGCGATGGAAGAGCTGACAAGGCCAGAGTGTGAGATCGAACTGACGACTTCGTACGTACACTGCAGCGTACCTCTAACCACTGGCTATACCGGCCTTCGTGGCACTTGGGCAGCTCGATAATTTGTTAGCCCATGTTGATGACGATCACTTTCTCCTTTCCAACTTTTCATATTGTTAGAACAAAAAATTAACCGGAATTTTCCTTTTTTAACTCTGAAATAATCTTTTATTTGAGAAGAAAAGTTTATTCAGCACTGTTTCGGAGTCATTCAATAATTGGTATATAAATACCCAGCAATCTTCTTCAATCTCAGCCATGCATATCATGTAAGAGTGTGCTTTTGTTCACTTTACTCTTGTTATATTTGACCAGCTTACAACTTTTGAAAGCGGTTACTTATTTTTCCTACAATTTCTGGCTCGAATCTTCGCACGGAGGATTCGATGAATAGAATCTGAATCGAACATCAGTGTTTGAATCTGTCAGAGAAGCACTCTCTTCTGTTCATGGAATTTGTTCAATTTCTGCGATGTTTAGCTATCTAGAAATTTCGATGCTCCAAAGTCGAATTTCACTCCGAGAAATGAATTTGCATGGAAAATGTATCCAACGAGATTGGAGTTACAGTAATCAATCCGTAAAATAAAAGTGCGACAATTTTTCCATTGTGAGGAATTTCGTCGTTCAGTCCACCTACTCATGGACATATTAGCTTTGGCGAGTATGAGTGCATAATGGTGATTTTTTTTAAGTGGAGGTTTAGGATGTTTTTATTCATGAGATTGTAATAGTTATTGTAAGTCAGCCTTATGAACAAGGAATGTTTGTGCAACAAAGTAAATTTTCGTGATACGATCTTTTCTACTTGGTTGTTAAGTGTGCAATAATTTTTTTGTGGTATGTATCGGCTTTCATGTAACACTAAAAAAATTCCGTGCTGTTGTAAGCGTAGTACGAGAAACAGTATTTGTAGCTCCCACGACCGACTTTCTATTAACCACGGCATTGATCAAGTAAATCTTCGTATTTTTTTTCCATCGACTCGGATCACCGGCTCTGAGAAAGACGAAGACGTCGAAACGTTAGCCGAAAATAAATATATTTATCAACCTCGTGCAAGCTTATCAAGAAAGAATACTTCGTATTTTTGTTGAGCAAACGCGAGGTGTTATTATTCTTTATTCACGGATAAGCTGACGTTTCGGCGGATTTCTCCGAAGTATTTATAGCTTTTTCTGGTCATATTGCTCTACTTGATACCAATATTTACCCACAAATGTTAGGGTTTTGAGACGAACTTTATTGGTTACAAAAGCTTTATTTCTTAAAGTCTCATGATGGTCGCGTCAGAAACTGCGACACGTTTCGTCCGCTTATATCGCTTGAAGAGTTAGGGAGTCACTAGGTCTTTAACAGGGCAGCGAGAAGTTTAGCTTATTTCTGCCTGTATTTTTGAATGAAAACGCTAGAATATTTGTCAGCTTAAACAAGCTTGTCTGGGGACTGCGCATCTCAGATTGACACTTAGTTTGCTACCGTTTCATCATATGAACTGTACATTTCAGTTTCTTACGATCCCTACAAGGATTCTAGACATACAGTATAGTTTCGGACTGGGAAATCTGAATGGAATGCAAGTGAGTGGAAAAAGGCCACCGTTCTACAAAATTATCGCTAGTTTGTTTTAGGTGTGTCACATAAAACGGAGTTGCGACGCTTCGAAGCTAGTGCAGGCAGAGGTTGGCAACTTTCTACAGAGTTTTTGCTCTAATCTCATCTAAATGAAAGTTTGTAGCTACGGACATAATACTGATGAACGGTGAGGTAATGTACGAATGCTTTCGTATCAGGATCTTGTGAGTGAGCTTGATTCGAAACATAGGACCAACCCTCTACTTTATCCCTTCTGTAAGGAGTGTAAAATATAGCGAGAAATGTTCGAATCAAATTTTGTTGACTAATTTGTCGTAGGCATGTGTGAAAAGATATTGGTAATTCGACTAAAAAAAACTTATCCACGTAGGAATAACCCGTCGTAAAAGAAAATATTGGTAAAGTGCGGCAGAGTGAAATACAAAAAGAGGTTCTCTAATATAGAAGAGACTCACTCCAGTATAAAGATCGGTCTTTTAGCAATTGTTGGCCAGACAAGCAAATGTGTTACTTGCACACAGAATGAAGAGAACAGCGAGGTGAGTAGTGAAAACAATCCTTTAGTTCTATCGGAAAGGTGAATTGGCCAACATTGGCGTAGCTGCGATTATGCAAATCTATCTTTAGCTGCCTCACTCATCTGTTTCCAACAACAGTTATTTAACAACATCTAGAAATGCACAATAAATTTAAGATATTCTCCTACGGATAACATCTATGGTTATGATTACTCGTCGCCATCGTCGTCGTCAGATCGGGCAAGATTAGTCATTAACCCTAACTACAACTTTCTCAACGATGAACTTTCCCAAGGATTCGCCAGAAATTATGTACAAGTGGAAGAGAAATATGAGAGGAGTTCTGGTAACCAAAATACAAACTTATTTTAGCTAAAACAAAGAAAAGAGTAGCCATGGTAATCTGTCAAATCAATCTTGCAGCGCTTCAAGGGGATTCTGCTATTCTTGGTCAAACTGTCAGTTTAAATAACGACCAGCAAAATGCTCTCAACTACCAGCAAATTCAGAAAGTACGTGGTTTTGTTGTGGAACTATGTGAAAGTAAGGCATTTGTGATTTTGAAAGAAGTAGCGTAGAGAGGTGTACTTTTCAACGAGGATAATATCCTTCTGTACCAACTGTTTTTCCGCTCATAGTCGAGTGACTTGTACCAGCTAATGCAACGTCTCCATTTGTTCTGGTCATTTGCTACAGCTTAGGGAACATCACATTTTTGTTTTGCTGATTGCGTCAAAAAGTCTGAACACCACGTTGATGGTATAGTTGCTGTACGATTGACATCGCATGGAAACCAGTTGGTAACGGTTCTTATCCAGCGGTTACAATTAAAATAAATCATGAGTCAGGTTCATGTTATTAGAAAAACCATAACATGTATGGCAGTGTCTTTGATCTTTGATTTTCTATGCAGGTCAAAACTGCGGTCCCATCGTATAGACCCGCCAGTACTTTCTTGATAGCACGTTTAATAACTTCGAGAAATCGCTCGTTGTGCTGAACCAGTGTCCAAGTTTCCGGAGCATACGTTAAGGCAAAAATAATCGGAGAACTGAAAACGAATGTACGAAGCTAGTCTTTTTTGTTTGATTACTTCTTCATCGTTACTTACTGTATGCCCTCGTAAGCTGTCTAGGCGACTAGGCTTGCTGCTGCTCAATTCTGGTGCGGCAAATCTTTATCATGTTGACTGTTTAGTCCAGATACATATGGTTGACGCATTCGTAGGTTTTTCTTCTCTACCTCTCCCTTTCTGTCTGCATCTCCGAGAGCCTTAGAAGCCGATCTACTTTTCCTTAACATTGTTTTCTAGGTATTCAACCGAGGACCAATCTTTACAACAGGGGTGTGGAAATCGGCAGCATTCGTCCAGTGAGCTTAATGTTTGATACGAAAGGAGCGATGTTACCAGGAAACAAAAGTGATGTACTTGCGGGTCATCAATTTTTATTCCCATGTTATCCCATTCTACCTTTTCGCGTGATGTTCGTAAGCGTGGCTACGAATAATTTTTGGTAGACGACATTGTCTTATTGGAAGCTCTCGTTACGAAATTGGTACTTTTCCCTCTTCTGTAAGGAAACGTCATGACCACCCAAACTCTTCAAGACTTTCTGTCTCTATTAAGGTCTATGTTTCTCAAAACAGTTGAAAATGAGATGAACTTTTAGGTGCTAAACTGTTCTCAAATCCTATTTCCTCGCATCGCTACCGCTGAAGATTTTGCTGCTCCAACTGGGAATGAACCGCATTAGCTTGTAGTCAACAGTGCAGATTGCGCGATGGTTGTCGTCCTTGTTTAAGCGTCCATGTTCTCATGATAACACGGTTCTGCTGTTTTTGTGGGCGCGAACCTTGCATCGTAGCAACGAACGAAATCTAAAAGCAAAATCAGTGCGTCGATAAGCACAGACTTCAGGGTTTTCACCGATGAGTTAACAAGTCGAGCTTTGGAAGTGAAAGCTGTTGAAGAAATTTATTCGACCTCTCAGATTTGGCACTGAGGCGTGAGCTAACGGAAATGGGCCATAAAAAAGGTCGCAGAGGAAGTCGCAAATAATCTCCTCCATTACCATTATGGAAACTGCGATTGTCCCGCTTGAGCTCCGGAATGCGATCCTCTTAGTCCTACAGTTGGCGAAATCTGGCTGACCATTGCTACTCATCTTTCCAGCCTCTATAGCTTCAATTAGTACGCCAACTACCCCCGTTTAAGAACTCCTATCGTTTCTGTGCGGCTCTCTGTAAATTCGAACATAACCTGGTGATTATTTGAAGATCGCACAGCTTCAAATTTCTAGAGATAGGCATCAACTTTCAGCTCCATGCTTTTTTAGCAGTATCAAAGAGATAGTGGTTGAGGCGGTCGCGTTTCTCAACGACGTAACCAATAACGTCTTTTTTGCGGAACCTTGCCAAAATTGTACACAAAATCCTAACCGCGAAAGTTTTGAAGGTCGTCTCATGAATTTTGCGGCTTTCTGTATATTCTGTTAAAAAAGCTGAAACTGGAGCGAAAGCGGCGATTTTCAGCTTAAATGTAAAAAATCACACCAACGGCAACACCGGTCAGAAACACATTTGATTTACTACGATACGGTTTAGTTGATGGTGCTACAGTTAATCAGACGTTGAGATATCTTGTGCAACTCTGAGCCACCACTAATCATCTTGGTCAACATGATAAACTCAAACAGTGACTTTATTGCGATCCTGTGTGTGGATATTCTCCTGAGATGGGTGCTCGAATTGAACTCGCAACGATTATATCCCAGACTTTATAGTTGTCACGATCGAAGAGCTTGACAATTTCTGTTTAGAAAGCTTGGAAGTTGTTTTTGTTGCAATTTGGTGTTTGGGCGTAGACAATGAAAGCCGTCAAAGCCGCTACTGGTCCACACCTTTTCAACCTTAAGCATCCGATCTGAGTTGTTAGCTGTTCATAGTCTGTGTTCTCAGTCATTAAAGTCACGTTGATCAGGCGGCCAATCGATTCCGATTCCTCTACAATAGCATATTTTAAAGAACAGCTCCTCTTATATTATAAACATCTTTCGACTTACTACGTTAGTTCGCCCCTGAGGGTTCGATGACGTTTTCACTGCTGGAAATGATGCGGTTATTATTGGAAGATTTCCACACTGATTTGCGTTCACTGGTCGTCACTGTAGTTGTTCCACATGTGGACACTTTAGAATGAATGTTAAGTTTTAGCTGCTTCTTCGTAGTTGTCCGACTTGTTGCAGCCGTATCAACTGTGTTGTCGTATTCAGGGAATAAGGCTTTTTTGTAAGTATTATTTCATTGTTAAGCAAAGGCGAAGTCGTCAAAAACACTTATTCATCTAACGTTTCGGTGCCATCGCTCTCCTCCGACCCGGACTAATCCGAGACGATTGTCCACAGTTTTTCCTTCTCCCGATGTGCGTTTTCGTGATCGCATCTAACCAGTGGAGGACCGGCCACATAAAGTAACCTCATGTCGGTTTTTCAAATATTGCTACGTTCTGTACTAACTGATAATAATACCTACTGCTGCAGGATGGATTGGCCGATTGAAAATTAACGATTATCAACGGACAGTCAGTATTAACAGCAACCGTCTTGCATAGAAGAGCGCTCGCGAGTAAGGTTATTTCATTGTGGCTGTGGCCTACTGGCTTCCACGCGATGCGACCAACTAGATCCACATCGGAATCGGCAGGGGAAACAACTGTAGCCAATCGAATAGGGGCTATGCGACTCTGAAAAAAGCGAAGACGCCGAAACTTTTGCTCAAACAAAGTTTTTTTTTATCAACGTCGTCTTACGTAGTCAGTAAAAGAATACATATTGATTGGTCATACCGAGGTTAAAAGAAAGTTGGCTTTTTAAACAAATCTTTTTAAAAAGTAAAGGTCTCTTTGGTGGTGTGGGTAACTGTGACCCTCCGAAAAGAACAAACTCAGGTTCAAGTCTGGTCTGGCCTGGGATCCAAGTTTTTAAATATTTCAGCATCAATGTGGTTCTATTTCACATAGTACCATACCGTGAAAAAATAATAGGCAGTAAATAAAAAGTTATAGTCACAATGATGATGAGATATTTGCAAAACTCCGAACGGCTGGTGTCCACGGTGGGGAACGAACGCGCTATTGGCTTTCCGAATGCTAACGCGTTCACCACCACACCGTGCGGGTACTGTTACGTTTCGCCTGTCTCTCATCTAGTTCTATCGATCAGCGCCATCAGCAATCACCCGTCAACGGGACTGATTTGGGGAGCCGAAATCGGCACTGAACCCAGTTAAAGATTAAAGATTAATTTAAAAGTTAATGATTAAAAGTCCTTATTTGTCTTCCTTTTTCAATGACCATATTTCAGACTGATGTAGTATGACTAAGTACAATTTCGAAAAGTGCTCGTTCAAATACTGTTGCTTAATATTGAGGGTGAAGAAATATTCGGTTTCTGAAGCACTCGATTGTCGGTGTAAACCGTGACCAGTTCAATTATCAGTCTAACAACGTACCTTCGACAGTTAGCTAATCCTCACATTTCCTCCGCAGAAACTTTAGTCTCACTGATAGCAAACTGATATATTACAAACTCCTCCTACAGATAAAGGCTTTTGCAAATAGCAGTGATTTTTAAAAAGTTTCTTATCGAAGCATCTATCAATTCGTTCTTCCACTGCCACGACGGGATTTTAGTCTTAATGTTTAGATGTATGGAATGAATTCAAATGGCAAACGGCCTTATTTGGAAAGCCGATACGGATATGCAGCAGGTATTTTTGTAACACTGAATTGTTAAGGTAGAAAACTACTATTATAAAACAGTAAAAATGCAGGTTGGTACAATTCACAGTTTTTCATATATGTTAACATTGTCCACAACACAGCGTTGGCTCTTGGGAAGCTGAACTACTTCCGCATTTTTTTCAAGAGGATTTTGAATGCATTGTTCTCTTAACCCTTGCTAATATTTTTTCCTAATTAGTTATTTTAGCTGTCAACAGTTTTGTAATCCATGTGAGTACGCAACAAAATGTGTTCTACTGCAAGCCAAAAAGTTAAACGATCATTACTTTACCAAATATTTACATAAGAAGACATTTAACACCGAAACTGCCTTTCCTGTGGAATCCAATAACGGTCAGGCGACACGTTTCAACTCCGGATGATTGAAACAATATCATGGGCAAAGCCTTTGCAAGTCTATGTCGTTAAGTAGGAATAGCTGAGCTTTACAACAAGAAGGGTTTTTCGATTAATTTTTATCCTTGGACAAGAAAATTTGTCATCATTAGCACTTAATAATATTTTTTGAGAGGATAACTTTGTGCTGCATTCGTATTCCACTATTCATTTATTATCATCGTATTCATATCTCAAAGGATGCAGGGTGTTATGTATGACGTAACAACGCATTTTAGATTCGTTTCAACAAGTTTTCCATTTCTTTGAGGCGAACAAAAATAATAAAATAATTTCTTGGGTACTTGGATGGCCCTTCTTTACAACTAGTTTGATGCCCAGAACATTTTCCATTCTTTTACCTTCCTCAGAGTCCATGGTGTTGATATGATTTGAGGCAACATAGGCGAGATTTTATCGCTAATCTTTAAACCACTCTCAGATACGAATATAACTAATTGGGATGAATAACAAACTACGCACCGATCTTCTAATAGATGATCGTCTTAAATGGCACTACTGCACTCTCTTAAAACCTATGCTACTGTTAATCTCGTCGATATTGTCTATTATTATAAAATTAGTCTATCTGCTTTTCGATTTCGACATGTAAGCTCCTGGATCCCGATATTGTTTTCAGAGATCTTAATTGAACAGTGTGGGCAGGGTATTACGTGCGCCGAATATATTCCAGGTGTCACTGTTCGAGCACTCAGATGGTGGTGTGCAGTATTTTGCATATGACTGAGGTGTCTTTCTTGCAAAACAATGATTTAGGAAGAGCACTATGTCCAAAGAGTGAGTAAGGAGTTTCGAGCCGGTCAGTTCGTCGATCGCTTTGTGAGTGGCCGAATGCCGCCCGTGTCCTTCACCTTGTTTTCCATGTTCACTAAACACTTAAGATATCTGATGTGGACTCTTTCTGTAATCAGAGGACCACGCTGCTTGATTTGCTTACATTCGCACCATGGGCTTTCATGAGCTGGGTTTTTTTCGGTTAATTTTTAGTCCTATCATTGTTCTCGCTTTATTGATCTAATAATTGAAGGACGCATGTGGCGCAGTGGTTGGAGGCGCCCTGCAGCACACACGTGGAAACAATCCCCGCGCCCATCACCCACCAAGCCTTTCATCCCTCCGGGGTAGGCAAATTGATACCAAACTTGTCTGGGAGGGTGACAGCACTGGTCGCTTAGATCGGTAGGCCACGGCGAGTCTTTGTAAAGGTCAGGTATGTATTGAATCACCTCCAAATGATCCTTAATGAAGCCTAATGCACGGCGCATCCCTCAGGGATTGATCAACGCCAGGAGCTTTATCCTTTATTGATCCAATTGAACATCGTCCGTGCTTCAGGTGTACTTCAATAAAGACGACAATGCCGTCAGCAAAGCGAAAATTTGATGGGAATTTATTATCAATGCTTATGCTCTTGTAATCCTAATCGAGTGATATTTATTGCAATGTTGTTGTGAACAGCTTCAGCGAGATTGTGTCGCTTTTTCCAACCGCTTTCTCATGAGAGTGTTAAAGAGCCGATTGAAAACCGCTGTTTTGTGGTGCAATTGCAATAACAGTCAGCTAGAGTTTCTATTTTGGAATGGTACGTTTCATGTTCGACGAGCATTAGTAGAGTTGCATTCGTATTCACACAGTCAAACAATTTTTCCGATAGTTAGAAAAAGGAGGGAGTGGTACTCTCAGCAGATCAATTTAGCAGATGAGCGGTAAGTTACTTTCATAACGATCTTGTACAGAACATCTAGCGAGTGAACTGAACAGTATTTACGATAATTCGTTTATTCACCATTCCTGAGCAAGATGACCGTACTAATCCCTCCACTGGCCTGAAATTCCCTCTGTTTCTAGGTGAAGTTGTCATATGGTTTGCGAGAAGCACATGTGCTTTCTCACTTTCAGTTCAAAGGAAGTCAGGTGTATTTTTATCTGGTCCTGGAGCTGTGTTTGTCCTCATGCTTTCGTTCACATCTCCATCCTCAGATGGAGGAATCTAGGATGCTCATTCCTCCCATGGATATTTTGTTATCCAGAACGGATTACTGACGTTTGTCGTTCAGAAAGCAGTTGTGTGGAACTTTTCAGTCTCAGATCGTATTGGGAGGTGGTGACAATTCCATTTTCGTTCATCAACGCCGATACCGAAAACATGCGCACAGATCGCGGCGACATTTCTTTTTACTAGCTGCTATTTGAGATGATTCCAACATTTTTTTCTGCCTGTATCAATGTAGGTCTCCAAAGACGTTCCTGCAAAAGCATTTGTAAATATTTGGTTGATGTGTGAAGGATAAAATTTTAACCCTATTCTCTTCTCGAGAACCGCTTCTTATGGTGATAAAGATGCGATACTGATTTCTTTGTTTAATGAACTGAACCATGTTCGACGCAAATTTTCAGTCCTTCAAAGATCTGTTTACAGTCTTCGGTTGCCTTTTCCTATATCTGCCAATAATATGAGGAGAGGACTTTCTCGAGATTGTCCTCGTAATGCAGTAGTCTTGTTTTCCGTTCACGATGACAGGAGCTCTTTCCTAGATGATGGCTCAATAAATTCTTCACACGGAGAAGGCGGTTATCAGATCAAGTGCGGAACGCTTAGTACGAGGGTGTCAAAACGCTCCATTTTGTGTTAATGAGGATGTTACTCATCTCCACATGGTTGACACTTCCATGTCCAGAGGCAGCCATCATTGCTTTTCAAAAATGAATCTCCAAAAAAGAAACGTGCAGTGGACAAGAGCCTAACAGTATAGTTCCCATTCCGTTCTCGATCTCATATTCCAAAATTTTCGACCTTTTATTCTTTTTTCACCATTACTTTATAATCTGGCACTAAAGTCCACACTAACGAATTTGTTCAATCGGCCCTTGCTGAAGACTAAACACTCTCTCATCAACTTCACAGATTTTTAGTTGCGAGGCAGATCTTTTAACGTAGAGGACAAAAGCGGGTCTAAACGTGTTGAAAGCATTTTATATGTAATGGCACGATCTCTAATACATCCTGGGCAATAATAGATTCAATGCTTAATCCACTAAGATTTTGTGAAGGAATTTTTCCTTCACGGCCGAAAAGGTTCTCGTCATTTTGTATGACTATATCGGTTTCTTAATAGCTCAAAAAACCGACCCTGTATAAACCTCGGCATAAATAGTCAATATATTTATTTATAGTAACTCCCACGACCGACTTTCTATTAACCACGGCATTGATCAAGTAAATCTTCGTGTTCTTGTTGAGCAAACGCGAGGTGTTATTATTCTTTATTCACGAATAAGCTGACGTTTCGGCGGATTTCGCCTTTCTCAGAGCCTGGAAAGGTCAAGTTGACAGCATTCTATTCGGCCAGACGCCTCCATAACCAAACAAAGAAATTCTAAACCAAGAATTCAATCACATTGAACACCTTTGCACACTTACCGCTTTCTATGAGGTCTCCATTGAGTATGTCGCGTGAAGACCAACTGCACAGAAACCACATGGAAGTATAATGTGCTCCTCCCATCAGAATAACAAGCTTACAGACTGCCCAATATCACGCGTGATGAAGAGGCATTCTTCCTTGTGGTTCATTTTTGGATTTATGGAATTAATCCAGAACGCCTCGAGAGTTTTGCGCGCTTGTGTTCTCGATTCCTGTGCGAGGATCGTGACAGGTACTTCAAAGTCCTCCCCGTTATGTCTGTGGGTCCTATGCGTTCCTAGTGGAGTATTTGGTAGACGTTTGCGGCTAGATGTTCTTTTATTCGGACACAGAGAGGTCTGCCCGTTTCGCCAATATATTCGTCACCGCACGTCTTACAGGAGATCAGACAAAATGTACCCGAGCCCATGCAAACACCGTCTTTACCACTGGGGCCAATTATGCAATTTTGAGTTGCACATAGACGGTTATACAGGCGGTTACGAACTAGCTGGCGCGTAAGATTACTCGGTGGCATTTCAACTAAGTTTACCGAATTCTCTAGACCCGCTCTTCTTAAGCAGCGTTTTATAGCTCTACTTACATCTTTTGAGATAAAGGGTAGGATAAGCGGAGCTCTTCTATCGCTAGAGTTGTCGTTTGGAAACCTAGGATTTCCCTACACCTATCCTGAGCTGCAGTTTCGTAGCCATTAGAAATGGCTATTTGCCGTACTAAGTTCCGGGACTCCTCTCTCTGCTCTCTTCCCGTGCACACGTTGGTTGCTGTTCGAAACATGTTTCTTACAAGCGCTCTTTTCGTGTGAGAGGGGTGAGAAGAGAGGTAATGTACCAGGATGTTCTTACTACTTGGCTTTCGGTACCACTTCGTAATGTAGCTATTTTCTGATATTTCGAGAAGATGGCTCACTGAGGAAGATCTGGCTCGACACGAAGGCGAAGACGCAACGTCGAGGCGAACAACAAACATGGACCATCGACTCGGATCACCGGCTCTGAGGAAGACGAAGACGTCGAAACGTTAGCCGAAAATAAATATATTTATCAACCTCGTGTAAGCTTATCAAGAAAGAATACATATTTTCTGATAGGTTAATTTAGACGTTCAGGAATGGAAGCCACTTTCCTTTCGGCTTTTCTCGGGTGAATTTGATGTACTCTGACTGTGCGTTTAACAATTGGAAACATTTGTCCATTTCCTCTTGTGTTGAGCAAAGGACAAAGTAGTCGTCTACATACCTACAGTAGAGTAACGAGCCGAGATCGGTCACTGGTGCTTCCACCTTAGACATAAACGCAATGCAAGATTTGGCGCTAGTCGTTGTTCCATTGTCAACCCCCCTATTTCAGCGTAGTACTTTCTGGACCATGTGAAGGTTGAGCAGCTCAAGCATTCTTTTAGGAGTGCCATTGTCTGCTCTATCTTGAAGCCATACATGTTTATTTTTCCTTCGTGTTGTATAAGGAGTTCGAATATGGCTTGCGTTGCGGAGTCATTCGACACATCTGTATAAAGGGCGGTAACGTCGAAGAACTTCATCACGTATGCGCTGCTGGCCTGCGCAGTACGCAGACGATCCAGAAACGTCTCGCCATTCGTAAGATAGGATGGAATTTGTTTCAACAACTGGTTAAATATTAGGGTTAAAAACCATGTTATCCTGTCCGTTGGCCCGTCTACGCAGTTAGTGATAGGTCTAACCTTAAATAGTGATAGATCGGTAGACGCAAGATCATCGCTGGATACTAACTCATGAGTTTTTATAAACAAGTACGAGACGGGGCATGTTCGTAAGTCAACTTTTAGTTGAGAGATAACTGATGGTTTTAAACCAGCAGCCCTTGCCATTTTGGCCCATTCGTGGTTTAATTTCCGGTATTTACTTTTAAATTCCTTCTCAGATGTTGGGCGATAAAGTGAAGCATCTTCAAGCTGTTCTTTCGTTATTTCAACATCTAACTGATGGAAAATTGCGACAAACTCTCCACACTTATCACTAACGGATAGTCTTGTGTTTTTCAACCTTATCGGCTCTCGTATCTCTCGCATACCACGTTTTTGCACTGGAGTGAGGTTTGAGCTGTATCTTTTCGCGCGGTAGTAATTAAGGACTTTGAGAGTTTCATTCGTAAACATCCGAAATTTAACATCAACTTCATTACTGGGCCCTTGTTGTCTAAAGAACGGCTGGGGAAATGGTGCTGTTAGTAAGGGCCCCACTTGGTGTTGTTCTCTCGAGGCCCTCTGGATTAATTCCAGAAATCCAAAAATAAACCTCGAAGAAGAATGGAAACCTCATTATCACGCGTGATGTTGGGCAGTATATAAGACTGTTATTCTGATGGGAGGGGCATATTACGCTTCCATGTGAATTCTGTGCGGTTAGTCTACGCGCGACATACTCAATGGAGGCCTCATAGAAAGCGGTGAGTGTGCAAAGCTGTGTTCAATGTGATTAAAATCTTGTTCCAGCGTTTTTTCGTTTGGTCATGGAGGTGTTTGGCCGAATAGATTGCTGTCAACTTGACCTTTCCAGGCTCTGAGAAAGGCGAAATCCGCCGAAACGTCACCTTATTCATGAATAAAGAATAAAAGTAGCGCCTTGCGTTTGCTCAACAAAATATGAAGTTTTATTTATTTATAAGTCCTTACGAAGTGCCCTTGTTGAGCTCATGGGAGGTTGGTAAAAGTTGTCGCTATTGCTGTTGTTCCATGGGTGACGTCTCGGCGATTTCGCCTTCCTCAGAGCAGTGCTGTTGCCAGTAGAGCTATCCCTCTCATTTTATGTGTAATTGCGTGATCCTCAATACATCCTAGGCAGAGCTTAATCCACTAAGAATTTGTGAAAGGGAGCGTGCTGTGTGGGAGGTGGTCAATTTTGTAGTTTCCCACTAATTCCGCAGTAGTTCTTGGCAAAGATTTATTATTAAATCGGATTCGGATTGGAGATGTCGAACTTTCTTAGGTTGGGAGACCTCGCTCGTGGATGAACCCCCTTTACACCGTAGTTCACATGAAGGAAGCGGCCACTAACCGTGATGAAGCTTTAAACTCTAGAAGAAGGAGTATATCATATTATTAATACTACATAATTTTATAGTGCTATTGGCATCACCATGCACCACTTATGTAGTTTATTTAGATAGTCCCAAAATGTACGACTCAAGAAATGGCCAAATTTTGCCAATATCGAGTGGGAACATTTTCGGACAGGTACGCCATGTGGCATTTATTTTCCAATCTTCTTGAGTGTAAATTTCCGCAGTAACGAACTACGGTTCTCCATCGCGCAGGGATCTGCTGATTACTTGTGAGGCATTGTGACGCGACCCAGGTGGCGAATAGGGAAATAATTACAGACTAAAAGAGACGTTATGCTTCCCTGAGACGCAAATGGATCCAGGAGATGGACTGCCTGTTTCTGCTGCGCCGATTTGACACATAGTTTCCGTATATGCTAGATGTATTCATGCATGCGTGTGCGGGTGCGTTCTCACTTATGCGCATTGTATTCTACGAGTTATTTCGGCCAAAAACTCGCAATCAAGTGACTGGGAAGTATGTGGGTCGCCTCCAACAAATAAACTGCTAGCCTAGTATGGGAAGACTGGTCAGCCACTCGTGAGTTTATCCAGACGCCACGTTAGGAGTTCATCAAATTATACGTAGGTATTAAAGCTAAACACAACGAAGTGACTGGGTCTCAATACCCTGATTTTGAAAGAGCTCCCACCAAGGTATCACTGAATTGAACGAGTGCGAAGAGGCCGCTAAAACCTCAAGACCAATCGAACATTCTCAAGTCTCGAAGGATTAAGGTGGCGATCTGTACCAGCAATGCACGCTCACTTGCATCTAGGTCATAGATAGTGGGCTTGTTCGTGCAGGCAAGAAGAATGAGGTAACGACGTCACCAGAAGGTCGAAAAGAGAATACGCCACCTATTCATCTCCATCTATGACACTGGAGAAGAACTGTTGCTCGGAACATACGAGACTAGAGGAGTCTGCGCCGTCGGCGCTCTCGTAAACACGAGTTTGGCCACGATTATCGATTCGCTGGAACAACTAGCAACCTGAGTAGCACTTTTACTGTTGGGAAGATGTGGATCAACACCGACTTTAACAATTGTCGTCGTCTAGGCACCGATGTCAGGCTATGATGATGACGAGGTCCAAGCATTTTATATGCCTGGAGAAATTCTACAGAGAAGAACCTACACTCTTTGAGGTCGTCATTAATGAATATAACGTTAAGACTGAAACCAGAAGAAACATCTAAAGAACGTAACATTGGGACCCATGGGATGGAATGGAAATAGTAGAGTGGGCCGTCGGTGGCAGTGGCAGCTGTCTCAGTTTATCATAGCGACCAAGAGCACGGTGACTCTCAATTCTGGAAGCTACGCTCTCAACGCTGGGTCTAGGAGTCTCCCTATGGAGAACACAATATCGAAATAAGCCACATCATAGTAAGTAGAAATTCAAGGTTCCACTTTTGGCAGGAAGGGTAGAAAGGCTCTGAGTCCGGAAAACGATATCGCAAAAAAACAATAATCAGGAATTGTTCAGATCACTAGTCGGCTCTCGAGAAGATATTGTTATTGACAACATGAACGATGAATAAAACCGTCCTCTTCAACATCTTCACGTTAGCACTATGTATGTTGAAAGTTGGAAAATCACCAAGAGAGGCCTATCTCCAGGAACTCTCAAGTCGATGTTCTGGCGTGGAATCGCACGTGCCGAAGGCAACCGCCAAATCATGTCTGAACTTCCGAAACACTGGAGAATAAGCGATAAAAGAAGATCTTAAACACTGAAGAGCAGCAGTGATGACCAAAGCTAAACAGCCTTAGTAATGCGTTAACAAAAACCACAGGGAAGAAAAATGAATCCGAAAATGAACCGCAGGGAAGAATGCCTCATTATCACGCGTGATATAGGGCAGTATATAAAACTGCTTTTCTGATGTGAGGGGCACATTATACTTCCACGTGATTTCTGTGCGGTTGGTCTCTACGTGACATACTTAGTGGAAACCTCATAGAAAGCGGTGAGTGTGCAAAGCTGTGTTCAAAGTGATTGAAATCTTGGTGTGGAGTTTCTTTGTTTGGTTATGGAGGCGTCTGGCCGAGTGGGTTGCTATCAACTTTACCTTTTCAGGCTCTGAAGAAGGCGAAATTCGCCGAAACGTCAGCTTAATCGTGAACAAAGAATAGTAACACCTCGCGTTTGCTCAAAAAAAAATACGAAGAAAATCACTTGATCAATGCCGAGGTTAATAGAAAGTCGGTCGTGGCAAAAACCACAGGAACTTCGCCCATTACAATACTAAGGTGATTGCATTCTGACGCCCAGACGGAACAGTTACAGATTGCACAAAACCAATGGAAGCAATCATTCACGATTGATAATCGGATCTCTTCAATAACCAAGTTTTCCTTTGCTTATATAAAATAAAGGAAAATGGATATACCGTTCCGCCGCTTGTCCCTTTCAAATTCTAAAATGCTAGTTCGCCGGTGAGAAATCCTACAACAGCTGTTTCGAATGGGATAAGAGCTGAACACTTGGAGACCCTTCCACCAGTCCTCGTAATCATATCAGCTCGACCTCTCACACGTTACCATTCAGAATGTAAGGTTCGGATTGAACAGAGCAGGAAGACCATGATAATAATCAAATCAAAAATGGCGTTGTTCACAATGCTCACGCAGTGCTAGTGACGATAATCACTGCGAGCAAGACGCAACACGCAAGACCCCGTACAAGTTCGTGCAAGCTTACTATCCCTCCGGAGTCGAGGATCTGGTTTCACACTTTTCACGGTACAGTTCATTCATTCCCTGCAGTTCAAATGTGAATGCTCTAGACAAGCTATCGCAGGACTTAGGGAGAATCGACTCGACAAGCACCCTACGACGTTCAAATGGAAGACGAAATCCTCAAGCAGCAGCCAAACTCAAGCGCGGAAGTCCAAAAACTTTCGCGGATGATGGCTGCAAGGAAGCGAATCGAATACAAGAAGTGTCGGGATCTGCATAGTACAGTAAAGAGGGGTCGTGTAAAGGAACTATGATCTACTCACATCATTGTAACTTCCTCCTACACAGATTTGTTTGAGGGAATTAAAGAACAAAATGGATACCTTTATCTTCTTACTTCGCTAGCATTAAAATATAAAAGGAAAGCATTTCATAGATTCATCGTGCAATTGGGTCAAGAAGTGCTAGAACGGATACAACCATAATGATGCTGAGGTATTTGGAAAACTTGAACTACAGGTTGGACCGAACAAGGATTACACTTTCTGGTGGTCGCGTGTTAAACACTGCACCACTGAGACCCTTGATTTACCTTTCTCTCGGTTAGTTTTGTACCTAACGGTGCCATCAGCAATCAACCGTCAACGGGCTAGGAGTGTTTTGTAATAAATATTCACAGCTTAAGACCACTACGATGCAAAGATGAGCAATTAACATTCGATTTAACAATTTAACAAACAGCACCCATTGATTTGTTACTTTGTAGTAGTTCCCTAGTATGAAAATTAAGAAATGATCTAAAGGAACACGTTTCATTTACTCATGGCAGTTTTCTAGGGTGATCTCGGAGATAGGTTTACACCGTATTCTGCACCTTATCGAAGCGCAGTCGACTTGAAAATGACCAGACTTCGTGACTCGTCAATATCCAACTTCTACGTGGATTCTTTGAATGCTATGAGCAGCACTATGGCCATATACTACCCATACAGGTGACCGATTTGTTTCACGGGAAGTTTGTGGGAAAAAGCCTACTCTTTGCCTTCATGCATTCTCATTTACTAAGTTAATATGTCGTCAATTTTTATGCAATGCATACTAATTTTTAATGGCAAGGTATTATGTGAAATATAACCATAATATTGCTAAGATATTTGCAAAACTCCGAATCCCTGGTTTCTGCGGTGAGGACCGAACACGCTATTACCCTTTCCGGGGACTGACGCGTTCACCACCACACCATGCGATTTCTTCCTTTCGCCTGTCTCTCAACCGTATTATTGACCTGTAGGCGCTCTCAGCAATCACCCGTCAACGCGATTGATCCAAAGAGCACAAATCGGCATGGACCCAGTTAATACCATATGATACCCTGCCATTAAAAATTAGTAGTCAATAAATAAAAATTGACGAGATTATGATTTATACCATAGCATCAGCTTAACTGGCTTTATGCTGATATGTGGTCTCCAGATCAATTCATCTACCGGTGATTGCTGATAGCGCCTATAGGTCAATAACACCACTGAGAGACAGGAGAAACGAAGAAGTTCCATGGTGTAGTGGTGAACGCGTGAGCTCCCGGAAAGGATAATAGCGCGTTCGGTCCCCGCCGTAGACACAAGCGGTTCGGAGTTTTGCAAATATCACAGCATTATGGTTAAATTCATATAAGTGTCCATATTTGTAATCTACATGTTCCAACTTCGAACTTTATTCTGCACTGTATTACTGAACAACCATTTTTGGTTGAATTTAATTTCGCTAATTAAATTAGTTTTACCGTACTGTACTCTACGAATATCACTTAGTGATGTTTAAATTGAATAGCAGCAGATCCGAATTATTAGATACCTGATGAACACTTTCCTAAGACGTCGTTCCATAAAAGTATTAAAAGTAAACGAAATTGTGATTTCGGGACGGCTACTGGTCGAGTTGTTGCTGGCGACATGGCATCAGCAAGAGCACCATTCAGGGATGCAAACACAGGTTCGTCAAAGGTCCAAAGCTGGCAAATGAAGTGCTATTTCGAGATTTCTCATATTTCTTCCCTACTAATCACTCGGGATTCCTCGGAAAACTCCGCAATTCATCTGTCCCCTTTACAAAGCGTTTAGTTTTGATCGCTGAATATTCTCTAGCTGAATATTCGAATAAATTTGCAAGCAGTTACAGTCTAATGCGCGATTATCAGTAAAATTGCAACATTGAATGCCTTTTGTCTGAAAATGGCTACTAATCGGGTTGGGGAACCACGAAAAGCCACCGAAAGCGTTTAAAGGTAATTTCACACATGTATTAACATTACACATTTTTCTTTGCCGAAATTCAGGAGGTTGTCACTGTAAAAAACTGAACTACACTGGCGAAGTTCCTCTTTGTTTAAAACTGGAAGACTTGAAAATGCAGGGGTTACACCCAAGAGATCTACTTATCTTGTATTACTCCGACATATTTCGCAGACATAAATGTTAAGACGCTGTGAAGGTTTGCTGTTAATTATAGCTTCTTATTCACACTTCTCTGCACCGCGTACGCCCTGCCACACACGTGGAATCGATCCCCGCGTACATGGCCCACTAAGTCTTCCATCTCTCGGGGTTCGGCAAATTGGTACAAGGGACTTGTTTGAGAGAATAGCAACATTGGCTCGATGCATCGGTAGGCCACCGCGGCTCATTGTAAAGGTCAGATCTGCATTCAATCACCTCCAAACGACGCTTAATGAAGTCGAACACATGTTGCATCCCTCAGGGATTGATAACGCTGGGAGCTTTATCCTTTTATCCTTTTATTCACATTTCTCTAGACTCTAGAAATAATGGTTTATTAGTGGTATTCATCCGATTTAATCATAAACGCAGTGATTTTCCAATGGCTTATTCGGAAATTAACAGCTTGTTTTGTTGCAACGACTTTTTGAATGATTTTACAGATCCTTGCTCATTGCCTGACCCTTATTGGTGCAGTGACTATATAAAGATTTACACAAATAGCAGTACCAGTTCAAACGGATTTGACCGTCAGGTAAAATGATTCACACTCTACGAAGGCTCTTCCATGGAAGAGGATATTAAAAGCGTAGACTATCATGTTATATTCTGCATTCACGAATTTCATAAGTATTGTTATTTATTCTACATGGACATTTCTAGATCATGTGCCCATCACTAATTCGATCGCTACAGGATTCTTACAATGGATGCTGCCATGCGACGCGAGCTGTTGGCTGTAGATGAATCACCCTAACCAAGATATTGTATACCCTGTTCAATCCATCCATAACCCCTTTTATGGCTTTAACGAAAAGCTAATTCATCGTTTGATTGAATTCTGTATAAACCGAATTACTAGCTATTAACCCTCTAGAAATATGGTAAATATGAAAGTTTCGCTAATCTCAACTCAAAGCCACTTGTAATATTACTTCTTTTTGACTTTGTAAGTTTCACGTAGATTAGGATATCTCTTGTGCAGTAGTTCATCCTGTATAGCGCAGTGAAAGACTTGCTGTTGCACCCATTAGCTCAGCCCGTCCTCGATGAAAGCCTTCATGCTGCATATTCTTTATCAGTCAGTACTATCTGATATATCTGCGAAGATCTCCAGGCTTTCTTTTCCATTCATAAAATAGACTTCCATTTGTTTCCTCGCGGCTACTTTTCAAAAGCCTTACATTGTGAGATAGACGTAGAAGGCGTGGTCCAAGCAATATTCATCGGTCGACGGAGGTCGGCAATGGGAATTTACTGCTATCTGAATGATTTTGGGCAAGGTTTTATTCGGTCTTCAATAGAAAAACTGCAAATAAAAATTTCTTTTATTGTCCCGCTTCTAGTTGGTCATTTCTACAATAAGCGTGGGGGAACATCATGCAGTTGTACCGAGTTTTCTAAAACAGTTTACCACATTCATATCGAGCCTAATTTTCAACTTTCAGATCGACTACACTCCTTTTGATGCGGCTGCTATATTTTTCCTTCTATAATTCGGCTATCCTTTCTTTGCTATTTTTAATCCGGCTATTTTCTGCTATTTTTGATGTTTCTCACATCCAACGTCCTGTAATGTCCTGTCTGTGTTGTTCCAGATTTTCCAAGTTTCTAAACATTTGAAATCGTTCAGAAGGTGTTCAGTGCTTTTTAAACGTTTCCACGCCTTGTTTGTCACAATGAAAGTTGGTAATCTATAACTCATACTGTCTAGTGTGTTAATTTTTCCTCTATTTTCAAGAAAACTTGTCAAAATTTCATTGAAATCCTCGCATTCTTCTGTGGAAACTGTAAATATATATATATATATGTATATATATAT
>UYYA01000989.1:0-25578 GCA_900624975.1 Angiostrongylus costaricensis | reverse complement strand
CCACCGAGTAATCTTAAGCGCCAGCTAGTTCGTAACCGCCTATATGACCGTCTATGTGCAACTCAAAATTACATAATTTGTCCCAGTGGTAGAGACGGTGATTGCATGAGCTCGGGTATAGTTTATCTTATATGTGCAACTCAAAATTGCATAATTTGCCCCAGTGGTAGAGACGGTGATTGCATGAGCTCGGGTATAGTTTATCTGATCCCGCTGTAAGACGTGCGGTGACGAATACATTGGCGAAACGGGTAGACCCCTCTGTGTCCGCATAAAAGAACACCTAGCCGGCAAAAATCCCAGAGACATAACGGAGACGACTTCGAAGTATGTGTCACGATCCTGGCACGCGAATCAAGAACACAGTAGAGAAAAACTCTCGAGGCATTCTGGATTAATTCCAGAAATCCGAAAATGAACCGCAGGGAAGAATGCCTCATTATCACGCGTGATATAGGGCAGTATATAAAACTGCTTTTCTGATGTGAGGGGCACATTATACTTCCACGTGATTTCTGTGCGGTTGGTCTCTACGTGACATACTTAGTGGAAACCTCATAGAAAGCGGTGAGTGTGCAAAGCTGTGTTCAAGGTGATTGAAATCTTGGTTTGGAGTTTCTTTGTTTGGTTATGGAGGCGTCTGGCCGAGTGAGTTGCTATCAACTTGACCTTTCCAGGCTCTGAAGAAGGCGAAATCCGCCGAAACGTCAGCTTATTCGTGGACAAAGAACAATAACACCTCGCGTTTGCTCAACAAAAATACGAAGAATTACTTGATCAATGCCGAGGTTAATAGAAAGTCGGTCGTGGGAGTTACTACAATGTTATTGTTTTGCTCAGATCATAAAGTCGATGTATTTTGGGTGATGTTCGATTTCATAGCACCAATTGCTGACATATTCTTGAGCAAATGCATTAAGTTTAGTGCGCAGATATGTTTCGTCACGACATTCTACTGTAATACTTTTAATCGGTGTCTTCCCACAACCCATGTCCTCTCAGGAGTTGGGCGAGAAAACTCGCCTTTTATAATTATTAGCGTGTAATCACCTGTAAAAAACCTTTTCGAACCAGTCTCTTCATTAATCCACGGATATTGTTGTCGGTAAGCAGCGTACAAAAATCTCTAAGCCGAGGAGAGTATTACATATGAGGAATGGGTGCAGACTTGTTTGATTTATTTTTTTTTTAGATCCATGATTTATTTGCAGCGTGTACTGAGTCGATTAAGAAACTAGGGATTCTAGTAATGGAGGTTCACTCAGTAGGAAAGGAACTTTGACCATCGTCAGCTTTGTTGAAAGGACCCGCGTTTCACTTAGTACAGTTTGTTTTTCATTCTTGTAGAATTGATAGGTATAGTATTCGGGATCCTCACTTAGAAAAATATCGTGGAACATGAGAAATAGATTGACTGATCATAATGAGAAGTATGTCCAAACACTTGCATGCGCTTTCGTCTTCCCCTGTTTTATTCCTAGCTTTCCTGCTTTTCGTTTAATTGAAGTCGATTATCGGGTGACCTACTATCGACAGTGTATGGCAGTACCAGGACTGAAGTCCTGTTAATGTTCTTTACACTGTTCTTTTTGCTCTTCTTGGTTACATTTCGAGGACGAACAATTCGTCTTCCTTCCCTTGCTCTCCCAACGCGCATATGACCCAATTCCAAATCACGCTCCAATCACGATGTCTACTTAACGCCTGCGGATGGGGATATCCGCTTTCTCGTTTACTTTTTTCTTCTCCACGTTACAACCGTGTTACCTTCAACGTTAATTACTAGTATTTGCTTAAAGTGATCCAGTCTTTATCGTTAGCAGTGAAATTATGGAATAAATCCGTCCCTATTCGTAATTTGGAATTATAGTAGAACTACGCAACGGTATACCGCCTTATCGTACATGGGTGACGTTCCTCGGTGTCGAACTGCGGTGTACAGCTGGGAGATTCATCCCAGTGGCACGGTCTTTCAAGCTGACAAGGCGTCTTGCGTTTTCAGAAGGAAGCCCAGCTAAGAGTAAGCCAATACCAGAATCCACCACCGTCCTGCTATCAAACTAGCCGCATGGTGGCAGATCTCCCTCTGATCCGCAAGGGCGGCGAGTGAAGACTTTTGCCAGGATGACCTGGGAACTCGAAGAAAACAATGGCTAAACCAACAAAACTCCGAAAAACGAAGATCATGCCGAGACTCGCACGGCCATTGAAGAGCCTTGCAAGCATCCAAGTAAGTATTTTGCGCCGAAACCAGAGCTCTCTTACACATATTGATTATAGGTAGTTATCCCGTCCAATTATCCAAGTAAGTAGAACTACGGTTGCATAAAGTCCATCTTCACCAAGAAGAAGAATTCGTTCAGAATCTCCCATTGACCATTGATATTTCAATGTCCTTCGTCATTTAATGATTTTTTGGAACGCTAGCCTTCCTTGGTGCCTTCATTCCATTTTTTTCCTATCATTCTTTCCGTTTTAATTCCTACTTTTATCACTTTTCTTGGGTTGTATAGTAATATCTGGCACTATATTTTTTACCACGGAGGTTCCTCATATGAGGGATCTGAAGCCAGTTCGTGGCGAGGCTATATGGCGCGTCCCCAGCTGGCGCATAGGGGGTTAATCGCGGACCAATAGCGACCGTATGTTTCTCTGAGACACAGGTGGATCCAGGGGATGGACTCCCGGTTTCTTCTGAGCCGATTTGTGACATACTTTCTGTATTTACAAGGCGTATTCATGCACACGTGTGTGGGTGTGTTCTAGTTTATGCAGATTGTATTCTACGAGTCAATTCTGCCAAAAGCCTCCAATCAAGTTACTAGGAAGTATATGGGAGACGATTAGGAGTCGCCTTCAACATATAAGCTCCATGTCCATTCTGGGAAAGCCTGACAAGCCACCCGTGAGTATACCCAGCCCCTACGTTCAGAGCCCAGCAAGTTATACGTGGATATCAAAAAGCTAGAAACAGTAAAAGGAACAGGCCTCGTTCCCCTGACCCCGAAATAGCCCCCAATTTCGCAGCGTTGGGTTGGACGAGTACGGAGAGGCTGCTAAAATCTCATGGGCAGTGGAAGCTACCTGGATTACAAAGTGCTAATGTGACGATCTGTACCTACAATGCACGTACACTTGCAACCGAGTCTTCGATAGAAGACTTGCTCATGCAAGCAAGAAGGATAAAGTACGACGTCATCGGCCTGACCGAGACGAGGAGACGCCAGTCTTTCAACGCCGTCTATGGCACCAGAGAAGAACTGTTCCTCGGAACATGCGACAGTAGACGAGTCGGCGGCATTGGCGTTCTCGTCAACACGAGTTTGTCCATGAACATCGATTCATTCGAGCAACTAACAAATCGAGTCGGACGTTTACGGTTTAAGAGATGTGGATCAACACCGGCTTTGACAATCTTCGTTGTTTACGCGCCGGCATCAAACTATGACGAAGGAGAATTCGAAACGTTCTGTATGGACTTGGAGAAGTTCTACAAAGAACGCCATACATTCTTCAGGGTCATCATTGGAGATTTCAACTCTAAGACTGCACCAGGAAGATCGTCTAAAGAACGTCACATTGGGACCCACGGATTAGAATAGAACGAACAGGGTGAGCGGCTATCTGAGTTTATCATGACGACCAAGACCATCCAACAGGATTGGCGGAATACTGGACGAAGGGCATCCATGTGAGCAAGCAGAGTTTCGAAAAGGATTTCATATGATGGACAATATCCACACGATAACAAAACTCAGTGAAGTATCACGAGAGTAAAAAAGACTGCTCTGTCTTATTTTCATCGACCTTAGGAAGCCCTTTGACTCAATTGAGATAGAAGCAGTCATGGAAGCCCTTTATATCACGGAGTCCCTACTCAGTACATAAAGATTCCTCGTGAGCTGTACAAAAATTTCACAACCGAGATAACACCATTCTACAACGATATCAGCATCGATGTCAGAAGAGGGATTAGACAAGGCGACACTATCACGCCAAAATTGTTTACCTCCATCTTCGAGAACCTCACGCAAACATTGGAATGGGATAATATAGAAGTGAAAATCGATAGTCGGCAATTACACCATCTTCGCTTTGGTGATGACATCGTCCTTATAACACTAAACATTAGCCAAGCGGAACGAATGTTGGCCGACTTTGATAAAGCCAGTAGAAAGGTTGGTCTTCGACTAAATCTCGCAAAAACTGTGTTCATGAGGAATGGACTGGTTTCGTATGCCCCATTCACGGTCCCTAGGACAAATATCTCAGAATGCTCCAGTTATGTATATCTAGGTAGGGAAATCAACATGTTGAACAACTTAGGTCCAGAGTTGAGCAGAAGTAAACAAGCGGCTTGGGGAGCTTTCAAGAGCATCGAGGATGTGATGAGCAGAAGAAAGAGCACCCGTCTCCGTGCTCACCGTTTCGACTCAGCGGTAGTTCCTGCGTTACCATAAGCTTCAGAAGACTGTTCGCTTATTGAACGCGTGGTCGAAAGGACGATGCTAGGAGTACTCCGTGTCACGCAAGTAGTGGAGGGGATCCGAAACTGCGACTTGTGTCGTCGATCAAAAATCAAGGATGCTTTTATGTACGCCATACAGTCGAAGGTAAGGTTGACCGGACACGTAATACATATGAACGTGAACCCATTAACATGAGTCGCTACTGATTCCTCGGGATGTCAAACGCACTGCACGAAGACCACCGACCCGATGGTTAGAGTTCTTCACGAAAAACGTAGAAGAAAGATATGCTGCTCAACGAGTTCTTAGAGCGAGTAGAACCCACTGGGCTATTCTTGTACGCGGCAGGGAAAAGTGGAAGATTTGCTGGCGCCCACTCGAATCACTCGACGATCAAGGGGCTACAGGTGGTACAGGTGATATTTTGTACATGTATAGCATTCTAGGGGCGTGCGTTGCGCGCTGGTTGGAGGCACTCTGCAATACATATGAGATGGATTCCCGCGCTTGGCCCACAAAGCCTTCCATTCCTCCGGGGTCGGAAAATTAATACCAGACTTGTCTGGGAGGATAGCAGCTCTTGCTCGATACATCGGTAAGTTACCGGGAATCATTGTAATATCCAGATATGCTTTCAGTCACCTCCAGGGACGCTTATTGAAGTCGAGTGCATGGTGCATCACTTGGTGGTTGATCAACGCTGTGAGCTTTATCCTGTGTCCTTTTATAGCATTCTAAATTGCGCTCTCAAATTCTTGGAATATCCATATTGTACGGTTCAGTTTAGTAATACGTGAAAATGGCAGCACTTTCTAGTAGTGTGAGAGCCATCCATCACAATTTCTTTCGCAGGTACTCTTTTCTGAATGACAGTAACTGAGCTATAATAATATTATATTGCTGTCTTCCTTCGACCTAAATAGGCGTTTTTGACAATCGCATTATTTGCTCTTTGAATTTTTTTCGCCTTTTAGCCATTTCAGCTATTATCATTGAAAATGAGTCGAGTTCTGGAAGGTCAAGTCGCTTTGGTCACAGGTGCAAGCAGAGGGATAGGTGAATTCATTGATATGGTTGTACCTTATTTTTCTTGTGTTTGACGAGCGTATGATGTATTCCTGAGTATTTTTTCTGTTTTGAGGATTACAGGTCGTCGATTTAAATAAAAACTTATCGTTCTGGGTATGAATGAAAGTGTTGGTAAAATTTGGACTAGCTTGTATGGTCGTTTTGATGTCTAGATTTGATGCAATAAATCAACTCTATCCAAAGTTTAGATCGTTTTATACCCTAGTGTTAGAAGTAGGTACACTAAACTACAAAAGTTGATGGGTTTTTAGGGAGAGGCATAGCTCTACAGCTAGGTCAATCGGGAGCAACGGTATACGTTACCGGCAGGAAGCCAGCAAATAGTTTGCAGAGTCTTTATCGAAATCTACCCACACTTGAGACGACTGCGAATGGTTGGTTTGTCATATACTCGTTCTTCCCAGATATTGTTCAAACCTTTTGCAGCTGGATACATCCAGGAAACCTTTATGTGTAACATTACTACCTGAGGAACAGCTTCTTCATCTTCATTTTCTTCTTCATTCATTACTTCTTCTAGGGCTTATTGATTATTTTTTTTGTAGACATTCGACAAAGAGGTGGTAGAGCAGTCCCGGTCTACTGCGATCATACTAATCATACAGAGATTGCCGATGTTTTCGATCGTATTCATAAGGAAAATGGAGGGGCTCTCAACATCTTGGTAAACTCAGCTTACTCAGGTGTTCAGGTTACTTAGTATGATCTATTTGAATCTTTTGGCTGTTTTTTTACGTTACTTATTTCTATTTTCTATTATCCACGAAGAGCGATTTGTAGCTAATATTTTAAGGACATGGCTGATGCTGGCTCAGTTCCATTTTTTGAAACAGATCCTTTACTTTGGGATTCAATTAATAATGTAGGGTTGCGGAACAACTACATTTGTAGCGTACATGCAGCTCGAATGATGGTGAAGAGGAAGTGAGGTTTCTGTACGTGTGGGCTATTTATTGCAAATTATTCGACAGTTTTCTTGTTTCTTTCTCAATCTGACCGGACAGCGGATTTTGTTTAGCACCAGTATTTTTTATTTCATACACTGTTGATGTTGTAGGCCAAAAAACGAATGCTTTTGTACAATAGTAATCCGTTACTACTTTATGGTTGTACTATGTACGTTTTTTAAGCCACTAGTGTAGAACTATTCGAATGTATGGTGAGATGTAACACTTACGAAATATCGTTTTAAAACAAATTTTCGTTTCAGGTGCATTATTGTTTCCATACTTTCAATTGTTACCTTTAGATCTGGTCTGATTGTCAACATATCATCTGCGGGCGGTCTACAGTACACCTTCAATGTTCCGTATGGTGTAGGGAAAGCAGCGGTACATTTTTCACATAAACTTTTTGGAAGTCGTTTTGCTACTTTTTAGATGAGTTAGGTATACTATCGTAGTTCCTTCTGAGCTGAGTCAAGTGGAAAATGAGTACGACACTAAGTAAATAGCGGGATTGTAGAGCTCATTCATACTGTTTATGCAGGAATATATGATTTCCTTGATCGGAGTTCTTCCACAATTTTTTCTTATCGTATCAATCCTTGTTCACGACTTCTGTGTTGTTTTCTTTATTTTACCACACGATCCGGCATCATATTTACCACGCTGTGCAGAACCCAGAACTTCTTGCTCACAAGTGGTTTGCTCGCATCCGCGATACGCGAAGATCTTCGAACATTTTTTGTGCATGGCCGCGGTTGCTGCTTCATAGTCCTTCATCTTCGTCAAGAGTTCCGTTTAATGCCTTTCGGGTAGACTCTTTTCGGAGTCCTGAGATAGCCATGCTAAGGCGTTCGCGTATGGATTAGATGGAGTGAGCTCGTCTCGAACCTACTTAGTGGATAGAGCTGTTCCCGTAATTAACGGTGTCACTTCCACTACTTCGATTGGTCCTTTTTTGTTTAGTGCGACGTAATACATTTAAATGAAATTGGAAAACATATGCACGTTGACTTTTTTCTAGAGAACGCATTATCGATTTTTATACCAGGGTATGTATACAACAGGACAACGATGTAATCTGGAACTAAACCAAGCGAATTGACGAAGGGAAAGGGCCTAGTTCTAAAGTGGAGGTTTTTAACACATTAGGGCATTCAGAGTTGTTCTATTGAAATACGTGGAAAGGAACGGGTGGTGTAATTGGGTTTTAGTTTTTTATGACTTTCTGTTTCTAGCTTTTGGTTTCTTCACTTGGATTTCTTTTATTGATTTAATTATTTCTAGGAAATTAAGAACACCTTGCATGATGTTTCCAGGTTAAAGATTTTCGCTTAAATTTCCCGGTCTTTATCATTTTCAATATTACTGAATTGGTATTTTATCGAAAATCATTAACGTGAATGTGAGTTCATATGTTCTTTTTATCATGTTTTTACCACTGTTTTTTTTTCGAGGAATTCTTGTTTGTATTAGTAAGTGATCTTTCTTTGAATTATTTTTGAATAGTGATGAATTATTACCCCAAACCATAATGTCAAAACTACAACATTCTACAGTTATCCTGCTAAGGTGTTTTTGATTACCAGTTCAACTTCCTTTATAGTTAGATCGAATGTCTGCTGATATGGCGATTGAGTTACAACCTTATGGAGTTTCTGTAGTGTCGCTATGGCCTGGTATGGTCCGAACCGAACTTTCTGGGATATTACGTGAAGAAGGCAAACTAGAAAGAATGGTTCGGCAGTCAAAGGTAAATATTACCTTTCTTTTACGTTAGTGTTCATTGTTGCACTTTTTTGTTGACGCGGACAGTTAATTGTTTTTAAGGTGGATGTTTTACATTGGCTCCGTTTGCTTTCTTTTACGCAGAAGAGCATTCAGTTACGGTGTTTATAATGGATGAAAAAAAGATTAGAACAAGTGCGGAAGAATGTTATATATGCAGCTTATTGGGAAACAAACTGAAATCTGTGGTGACTCGTTATTTGCTGAAATCAGGGGTTATGTTCTTGCAAAGCTCATTTTATTTAACTTAAGCGTCCATCAATTCTTTAGAGTTATACCCCGACTTACGAATTATGTCGTTCACGCAAAAGACTCGATGAGTATTACGCAGTGAAGTATTTGCGACCGCCACACCAAATATATTTTAGTTTTCGACACTACGCATTTTTTAGTGGTTCATTGATGGGTTAGTAGGTTAGATAGTGCAGCGGATATTTAGCTGAATAATCGTTACAGTGTTAGTACAATGCTCGACTGTTGGAAATGGATCTTTGTGGCGATTTGAACTACTTAAGACTATAACATATGGGCGTAAAATTTGAACAGTACGATTATAGGCTCGTTGCTTATATTGCGAGTCTTGGGAGGTTTGCAACATTTAATTAAAACGTGGGTGATGAAATACTTGTCTGGTTCACTAGTAGACAAGTATGAAGTGCGATTATCAACCGTTTAGAGGTTAAGCAGTGAGTGTTGCTTAGGCTGTTACATTATAGATGGAGAAACGTTCTCCTGGAGGTGTGAGAAAGTACAACTCTAACCTGTCTGTAGAAATATAGTTCATGTTTCCAAATTGATATCCACGAGTCCACGTGGTAGAATCGGTGCACATAAAATCAGGTGCAGAAAGGGTAACACATAAAATTCCTCTATTCGCAGACTTCTTTCGAAAATGGGAAACTTGTGGTGTTATACAAGTCCTAGTAAGAGTATAACCAGCTGATTTTATTCTGTTATCTGTTAATATCTTACTTATACTTTCATTATGTAGACCAGTTCTAGGACCAGTTGGACAAAGCTTTCAAACAGAGCGAGTCTACCGAATTTGCCGGTAAAGCCGTTGTGGCGTTGGCTACGGATAAAAAAGTACAGGAAAAGTCAGGGAAAGTTTTGATGACTTACGACCTTGCTAAGGAATATGGTTATGAAGACATTGACGGTGAGTTGGTGATAGATGATTTTTTTTCTTTTTCTTGAAAATATTACTTTCTAGTATTTTATTGGGGCAAAATTTTTTATACTGAGCTGTTACTAAACTTAGTGGCATGATTTCAAATAAAAGCAGCTGTTTTATATCCTATATGTCGTGAAGTTTTCCAACAGCTATGCCTTGTTTCTAGGTGGCTTGCCTATGGATATCCGTCGCGTCTCAACAGCTCTTGAATTCTTTGGGTTTAATCGAATTTCTGCTATCGTACCTTCTTTCCTCAGAATTCCTCTGTGGGGTATGCATTTTGCCTCGTATAAATTCCCCTTTAGATTATGGTAGATTTCATATTTCATTGTTCTTTTTTGATTTTTTAAGCGCACCTCATAAAGGTGTTTTGTAGTGTACCGCATCAAACTACACCCATTCATTGCTCACAAAGGTGCGCATTGCGCTGCTTGTCTCGTTTTTGTTTCGAATTAATATTTCTTATTCTTAATTCTAGACTTAAATATAGTGTCCATCCTGAAGACGTTATATTTTTTTTGCTTATTTTGTCTATTAGTGTTTTGTAATGAATTTGAGGGTTCAAGTTCAAATAAAGTCTTTATAACTTCGTATAGTCATTGTAAATTTACCTATTTGTCCACTTACTTGTATACCCTTTCGCGAATCCTGAATGCCTACTTGTAGTCTTCGTCACACTTGTGTTTCCCTGATAGAGGAGGTTCTTTTCTGCTCGAATTTCTGGAAATATGCGGACTAGGACCCTCTTAAGGACGGTGGGTATTCCTTGCTATATTGACCTCTGACTAAAATCCAGGTTGTTTGTTATTTATTAGTTTTTGTTGTATTATCTGCTTTTGCTATTAATCACTATTACCATTGTGGATGATATTTATTATTACTATCTTTATTTATTATTATCTACTCCCTTTTGTGAATTATTATTGCATTGTTATCTCCGAATTATTATTATTCCTATCAACGGTTAGTTTGGTTGTTGTAATATTTGAGAAGTTGAAAACGTAGTGGACGGGTAGAGGAGACATTGTCTCGCAATTCTAAGTATGATTGAATGCATAATTTGCCTATAGAATTACATACGGTGTCCTACCATTGTATCAGGTCAGCGCTTCCATCCTTCCAGACAACTCTGGCACCAATTTTTTCCCTCCTCCACCCTCTGAAGGGATAGAAGGCTTTGTAAGCTAAGAGACTAACAGACCAGAATGGAACCAACCGCTTGTAAACTGCAGGCCACCTCTGACCATTGTGCTACACACGCGCGTTTTTGCGGCAAATATTTAAATCAATGTATAAGGTCGCCAATGGGTTGGTATATACGTATATGCATATATAATAAATGCATATGCATGTATATATGTATGTATTTATGATGCCTCCCAACGCTTTACCGCCTCATCGTGGCTGGGAGGTGTTCTTCGGTGTCGGACTGCGATGTATAGCGGAGGGATTCATCCTCCTGGCAGGGTCTCCTAAGGTGAGAGGGCGTCCGGCGTTTCCATCAGGAGGCTTAGCTAAGAGTAAGCCAATACCAGGATCCACCACCGTCCTGGCATCAAGGTCGCATGGTGGCAAATCTCCCTCTAATCCACTAAGGCGGCGACTGCCTGTCGTGGTGACGACCCAAGGCAGATTTTGGCCAGGCTAGCCTCGGGATTTCAGGAAACCTCAATGGCTTAACCAAGTATCCGAAAAATGGAGATTATGCTGGGGACCCCCGCATAACTAGTGAGGACGGGCGATTTAAGTATGAAGGAAGTATTATTGCCATTATTATTTTCACTGTTGGTTGTTCAGGCACCTGTGTTACATTGCAGATGGTTTCGGTTAATTGATCGTTGAGGAAATGGCTTCTTGGAAGCGCGAATCTTGACTAGTTCGATGTATCTTCAAAATAGCACCGTTTCAATATAATATAATGTAGTAATAATAGTAATAGTAACAATGAAATAATGTTTCAAACTAGCAAAATAGCAATTCGGCAATACGACCTCGACCATGTAGTATCTAAGAATCCAAATGACCTTACTTATATCTTGCACACTTTAGGCACTACGGCTATCACTGATGGATAGGCTTTTGGGCACGCTGCGTCTCTTTTAATCTATATTTCTGATATACCCACTGGTCAATACCAAGAGTATCACTTCTAGAAATGCCGAGAATGAACTTTTTGTCAGACAAATCTGACATCAAATTTCCGAAACCGGCGAGTTGAGAGGCGTTGTGATATCGTTATTAGTTAGCTATTATTGCCTTATAACCATAACGAGGGGCGCATGTACCGCACTGGTCAGAGGCGCCTTGTAGTACACATGGGATAGATCCCCGCGCCAGCGCAAAGAATGCTTTTTCTGGTCTGACCTATCCTGATTTGGTCTGCTTCCGAATAGTTAGAGAATAAGTGGTTTTAAAAGATGTTATGGTACTCACTGAACTAAAAATGTGGATGGAAAGAGTTCTGATACTAATTGAACTGGAATTATCTAGTTATTGTTCACATTGTCCACACGCGTTCTTACGTATGGACACTACCCCTCCAAAATGTCACGGACGTCTTAATCACTCTCGTGCTCGAAATGCGAGCCGTGACATAAAAATTGTGGACGAAATATCTATTTCTTAGAAAAATGCAATACAATACAACACTAGCTGACGTTTCGGCAGTATCGCCTTCTTCAGAGCCGCTTTTCGTGTTTTTCTATGGAAGTGAATGTATACTGTTTAAAAACTTCGCGATTGCTGAACAAGAAAACGACACATTCATATTCCAATGCCGAGGTTAATAGAAAGTCGATCCTGGGAACTATCTGTTTCTTACCTACTTGGATACTTGGATGGCCCATCCTTACTGGTTGTGCGGGCCCCAGCATAATCTCCACTTTTGCGGAGATTTGCTGGTTAAGCCAGTGTGGTTCCCTGGAATCCCGAGGTCAGCCTAACCAAATTCTACACTAGGTCTTCATCACCACAGGCAGTCGCAGCCCTTGTGGATCTGAGGGAGATTTGCCTCCATGCGACTACTTTGATACTAGGGCCGGTGGTAGTTCCTGGTATTGGTTTACTCTTAGCTAGGCCTCCTGACGAGAACACTGGACTCAGCTTGGGAGACCCTACAAGGTGGATGATTCCCCCACTGCACATGGCAGTGAGACACCTAGGAACACCTCCCAGCCACGATGAGGCGGTAAACCGTTAAGAGGGTATATATTGAATATGAATTCCGCTGATTCCGAGTGAATATATATTCACCTACATCTGTGCTCAGGGTTCAGAAAATCACAACTTCACCTGAACGAGACAGGATAACCATTATTTTGTTGGAAATAATCTAAAGATACCAACCGTTTTTATTTCAACTAAAAATTTAATCTTAACCCTTTTATTTACTGCCTTTTTCTTTTTAATGTGAGAGTATGTTGCGAAGTATAACTCGTATATAATGCTGAGATATTTGCAAAACTCCGGACCGCAGGTGTATGCGGTGGGGAACGAACGCGCTATTGTCCTTTCCGGGGAGCAACATACCCTGCCATTAAAAGGAAAAAGGCAGTAAATAAAAGGGTTAAGATTGTGATTATAACTAAGCCTCAGCTTAACTGGGTTCAATGCCGATTTGGGCTCCCCAGATCAATCCCGTTGTCGGGTGACTGCTAATAGCAAAAGATCAATAGCACTAGCTGAGAGACAAGCAAAACGGAGGAACCGGATGGTGTGGTGGTCCGGAGTTTTGCAAATATCTCAGCATTATATACGAGTTAAAAGCTTAATATTGCTTACCTTCTTGGATGCTTGGACGGTGCGTCTTCACGAGTTTTGCGGAATTTGGCACACTTTACATCCGTTTCTTTGCCCCACATTCTTTTGTGCGAGTTGGTAATTTGATTCAAGCATGGTGGCGCGTGCGAGTCTCATGCCGTAATTTGTAGAATAACCTCGGCTGGGTGTACCTCTGGCAGACTTTGTTTACAAGTCCATCCAACGTGTAGGTGGCCATTAGGGGACGTTTGCATTCTCGTGGAGTCCACTCTGCAGTTGTTTTCGTCCATTTATCGTCTGTTCTTATATTACCAACTCATTTATGTCTCGCTTCTAATATGTGTTCTCGGGCTTCAATGATGGGATAGCTTTCGAAGATCAGCGCTTCGCATTCCGGGTAAATGTTGTGTGTGTCGATTAGATTTCAGAAGACATTATTCGAGGGCTTCATGAGTAATTCATGATTCTTGATAGTTGATGTTTCAGCCTACGTCTCTAAATAGCAGAGGCTGGCAGTACTTTTGAATCGGAAAGCTTAGCGCGGATTTTCATGTTGTGTAGTTGGTTAGTGTCTTCTTTAAGAAGCCCAAGTCGGCCCAAGCTGCTCTTCTTCTTCCGTCCAATTTCTCCTCCATGTAGTTCTCCATGTTCACTGAACTTCTAAGCTATACATACGAGGTGGCCTCTGTAGTAAGAGAACCGTCCAGTTTCATGTGTTCGCCTTCGCACCATGGGTTCTTCATCAACTGGGTCTTCTTCCGATTTATGCATAGACTGATGTTTTACCACGCTTCAGTAAGCACATTGATCATCGTCTATGCTCCGTCGGTAATTCTTGAAAAGATGACGAGCTCGTCGGCGAAACGAAGATTTGATAGCAATTTTCCATCAATACGTATCCCTTTCTCTTCCCAATCGAGTGAGTTTATTATTCGCTGCATTTTGACACTGAGCAACTATGGCCGTATGGTGTGGTATTCTCAAACCTCTTTTCCTGTAGATATGGTGATAGATGGTATGGTAAATAGACATAGATCGATGGAAAAGCTGAAAGCCCCGAAAAGGGTACTCGCGGTTTGATCTGTCCTGATGTCCGAGTTTTGCAAATATCTCAACATCACTTTGGAAAACCTGTATTTTCGTAGTGCAGTTACGATAACAGTCATAGTTCTCTCGTACAATAAGTGCACTTCTAGATCAACGAACGCTGAAAGGATTGCATTCGTTTTTATGCTGCTTGACATAGTAACAGCTGACAAAGGACGACTAGGGGCAGGTGGTAGTCCCGAGAAGCGTCAATGACCCTGGACACATTTTGCATCTGACGAATGCAGCAAAATCTTTGTCGAATGCTACTTGCTGAATTGGTTACATCCCATCCATTGTTCTTGATATGTGCGACAAGATCATCTTTGTGAAGAGGTAGAGTACACCCGATAAGCATATCAGATGGTAGTTACAAAGATTCTTGTGGTTCCCCTTATTGTGCAAGACAACCGTGTGCGATGTCTTCCAGTCTTCCAGTGGTATGGGATTTTTTCCTTTTAAAGGTAGGATTTCATAATGTTTGTGCGGAGCACATGTAAATCGTTATTTTCATCTCTAAGAAAGTCGTCGTTGATATTATGGCGTCCTAGAGTTGTACCTTTTTGCCCGCTTTTTATCTCAGCTTGAACCTTAAAGCGAAGAATTCCAGGTGCTTTTTTTCCATAGTGATTTTAAGGTTCGGAGCAGTGATTATGCAACGGAATGGGTTGGTGTAGAACTTTTCCATTATCATTTACAAACCATGGCGGGAGGTTTTAGTGGTCCCATCTTTGTTTATCTGAGCTAAAAAAACATTATACTCGCACAATTCCCATTTCTTAAGACTGGTTCTTTTTTGAGCTAATTCTAATAGTTTCCTTTGCTTGTATCGATGTAGATTTTCCTGCAAAGTTCTTGTGCAACTATCATTTATTGTTAGTCCTGTTGAAAATGTTGCAATAGGATCCAGCTCAAGTTTCTTTCGGTTTTCGAGCAACTCCTTGGTGGTAATAGAGAGTCGATCTGATTTTCTTGCTTGAAGAACTGAGGCGAAGACTTTCAAGCCCTTCAGTAAACAACTCGTAGTCTGCAGTCGGGTCATCTGCCAATCACATCTGCATAGGATTTCGTTCAGAATGTTCTCATCATATACAACTATACTTTCTGTTCGTTGTCGTTGAGATGAATTTTTTTCCAGTTTACGGCTGAGTCTAATCTTCACGCGATGAAGGCGGTGATTGGAACCAGCACAGAGTGATCAGACTACCGATGTGTCAAATCGCACCATCTTCGTTTGTCAGGATATGGTCGATCTCTGCTAGGATTTGTCATCGTTGACGACTTTCTTCATCTCATAGCAGAAAGCAACTAATTCGTACTCATCACCTTCATCCACCAGTGGGTAGCAATTGATGATAGTGATCTTCTTGTGAAGCGTTGGTTGAAGACGGCGAAAGGCCATGAGAAGTGGAAGGATTTCGTACGAATCGACAAGATGGACAATGGACGGGCCTACGCCATCAATATTTCGTGATCGGACCTTTCTTTGGCGGATGGCAACGGTTCTATTGTTTGGATAGCATACGAATTTCTTCTAGGACAATTACGAAGATTGTCTGGGATCAACTCGATCCGTGCGATCCACCTGGGAACACCATAGCAGAGCTATCTCAGAATTGTAGAGGGAATACAATCGTTCAGTATTCACCGCCATTAATGATAAAGATCACAAAGCCCTCGAGTAGCCAGAACGCACGCGCAAAAGGTTTGCACACCTTCGTGGGCGGTGGACGTGAGGAAACCGGTGGAATGGAAAAACTGTTAGGATCTCTACAATGTGATAATATGGTGTCGGGTCGTGTAGTAAATAATAGTAAATATAAATATATGCTGTATAACAACCTCGCGATTGCTAAACAAGAAAATGACGCATTCATATTCCAGTGCCGAGGTTAATAAAAAGTCGTTCCTGGGAATAGTAAATATAGTCCATTTGCATAGATTTCGGCTTTGTTTTTTCGTTATGTATGGATTTCTTAATACACCTGCACTATCGTCCCAACATAGGATGAGAACGCTCTAACCACGTCTTGTAGTCTGCGCGTAACCTATTCCTCTTGTTCATTGCAATTCTATGCACTTTATGGTCATTAAGGACATGTCGTTTAAAAAAAACTGAATATTCCATCAATCCGCAATTCGTGTAGAAGGTTTCTCATTGGTTTGTGGATCAGTAATCACATTCCGTTTCCCTGATCACTGTTTTCCTCTCAAAGTGCATAAACACTGCAACAGAATACACTTTGCCATTGCTAGTGTTCCTCATTACTCTCTATATCACCCCAACTTACTGGTGACGCTGTCGCTTATCTTTCTTATTGCATATACTTGTCATCGTTATATTACCACTATTGCGTTAATATTGTTATATACAAAGGATTCACTGCCCAAGTTTGAAGTGTGGGTATGCGGCAAAATTGAGAAACTTTTCTTAGCAGAGAGTGTCGTACAACAAAGGAGCTTACATTATATTAGAAGCGTTGGGTAGCACGAGTACGGAGAGGCTGCTGAAATCTCAGGGTCATTTTAAGCTGCCTAAATCACAAAGCACTAAGATGGCGATGTGTACTACCTATAACTCACGTACACTTGCATCGGAGTTCTCGATAGAAGACTTGCTCAAACAAGCAAAAAGGAAAAGGCACGACGTCTTCGGCCTAGCCAAGACGAGAAGACGCCACCCATTCAACGCCGTCTATGACACCGAAGCAAGACTGTTCCTCAGAACACGCGACAGTAGAGGAGTCGGCGGTGTAGGCATTCCCTTCAACACGAGTTTTTCCATGAACATCGATTCATTCGAGCAGTTTACAACTCGAATCGAACTTATACGATTAAAAAAAATGTGGATCAATATCGGCTTTAACAATCTTCGTCGTTTACGCGCCGACACCAAACTATGACTAAGAAAAAGACGAAGCGTTCTATATGGACTTAGAGAACTTCTACTGAGAAGACCATACCATCTTTTTTAAGGTCATCACTGGGGATTTTTACGCTAAGACCGGACAAAGAAGAACGTTTGAACAACGTATTATTGAGACCCACAGATTATAATGGAACGACAGGGTGAGCGGCTGTCCGATTTTCATATGATAACCAAGACCATCCATGGTAAATCGCAATTGCAGAAGCACCACCTACAACACTGGAGATGGGAGTCTCCCAGTGGAGAGTAAAAGGGTAAAGGATAGAGCTCTCAGTGTTGATCAATCCCTAAGGGATGCGCCATACATTCGACTTCATCGTTTGGAGGTGATTGAATGTATATCTGAGCTTTACAATGACTCGCGGTGGCCTACCGATATATCCAGCCAGTGCTGCTATCCTCTCAGACAAGTGTGGTACCGATTTGCCGGCCCTGGAGGGTTGGAAGGTTTGGTGGGTCACGGCGCGGAGATCGATTCCATGTGTGCGTTGCCGGGCGCCTCCGACAACTGCGCCACACGCGCTCTCAGTAGAGAGTACCATAACGAAATAGACCACATCATAGTAAATAGAAGGTTTTACCTTACTAATGTCGCTATTGTGTTAAAATTCCACACTGGATCAGACCACGGCCTCCTTCAGGCAAGATTCCATTTCTCGCGGAAAGGAGAAAAAGCTGCTAAATTCAAAAAGCAAAGTCTCAAAACCACCGTAAAATGGGACTTATTCAATTTACTAGTCAGCTTTTGGGAAGATACCGTTGTCGATAACATCGGCGAAGAATACGATTGGCTCATTCAACATTTTCACACTAGCGCTATGAAAGCTAAGAGTTCGAAAGTGACCAAGAAGCGTTGGTCGCTAGAAGCTCTCGAGCTGACACGCCAGCGTGGAATCGCACGAGCGGCAGAGAATCGCGAAGTAACGTCCGAACTTGCAAAACAATGCAGACAAACGATAAAAGAAGATCTCAAAGAGAGAAAGGCAGCAGTTATGCTCGAAGCTGCAGAAACTGGGAAAAGCATTCGCGAAGCCCACCGAAGCTTCATAAATTACAAGACCAAGACGATTGCACTCCGACGCCCAGACGGAACAGTTACAGCTACCTGAAAGGCGATGGAGAAAATCATTCACAAATACTACTCAGATCTCTTCAATAGCCACGTCCTCCTTCCCTCATATGAAATAAATGAGGATGAATATATCGTACCATCGGTTCTGTCTTCCGACATCCGCTATGCTGTTTCGACGGTGAAAAACCGAACAGCACCAGGTACAGACAGAATAAGATCTGAACTTCTGAAGAACCTTCCACCAAGCCTCATAAACACTGACTTGGCTCCTCACATGTTACATATCTGAATGCAAGGCCCCTACTCAATGGAAGACCAGCAAGACCGTGCTATTGTTCAAGAAGGGTGACCTATCGACAACTATGTCCAAATCTGCTTGCCGTCTGTCGTCTACAAGCTTTTCACTCGATTCATGCTAAAGAGGATTGACAGAACACTCGACGAAGGACAGCCATGTGAGCAAGCAGGGTTTCGAAGAGGATTTAGTACGATGGACCACATCCACACGGTAACAAGGCTCATTGAAGTGTCGTGAGAGTACAAAAGACCGCTTTGTCTCGCTTTCATCGATTTACGGAAAGCCTTTGATTCAGATGAGATAGAAACAGTCTTGGAAGCCCTTAATAGTCAAGGAGTCCCTACTCAGTACATAAAAATTCTTCGTGAGCCGTACAAAAGTTTCACAACCAAGATATCGCCATTCTTCAACGATGTTAACATTGACGTCAAAAGAGGAGATACCATCTCGCCAAAAGTATTTATCGCCACCCACCAGAACGTCATGCGGACATTGGAATGGGATAATATGGGAGTGAAAATCGATGGTCGGCAATTACACCATCTTCGCTTTGCTGATAACATCGTCTTTTTACAACGCCAAACAGCCAAGCGAGTGCTTGCCGACTTTAATGAAGCCAGTGGAAAGATTGGTCTTCGACTAATTTTCACAAAAACGATGTTTTTGAAGAACGGATTAGTTTCGTATGCCCCATTCACGCTCAATAGAACAAATATCTCAGAATGGTCCAATTATGTATATCTAGGTAGGGAAATCAACATGTTGAACAACTTAGCTCCAGAGTTGAGCAGAAGGAAACAAGCGTCTTGGGGAGCTTTCAAGAGCATTAAGGATGTGATGAACAGAACAAAGAGCACCCGTCTCCGTGCTCACCGTTTCGACTCAGCGGTAGTTCCTGCGTTACCATATGCTTCAGAAGCCTGTTCGCTTATTGAACGCGTAGTTGAAAGGACGACGTTAGGAGTACTCCGTGTCACGCAAGTAGTGGAGGGGATCCGAAACTGCGACTTGTGTCGTCGATGAAAAATCAAAGATGCCGTTCTGTATGCCAAATGGTTGAAGATAAGGTGGGTTGGACACGTAATGCGTATGAATAACAACCGATGGACAAAAGCCGTTAGTGACTGGATTCCTCGGGATATCAAATGCACTGGAAGAAGACCACCGACCCGATGGTCAAAGTTTTTCACGAAGGGCCTAGAAGAAGGATATGATGCTCACCGAGACCCTAGAGCGAAGAGAACCGAATGGCATGCTCTTGCACGCGACAGGAAAAAATGGAAGATTTGCTGCCGCCTGCTCGAGTCACTCGGCGATCATCGGGACTACAGGTGATACAGGTGATACGGAAAGCACTGGTGTGGTATCTGAACGGCTTGGCTTGTACAATGGTACTGAGATATGAGTAAAGCTCAGGAGCTCAGGTGGGCGTAGAACCTGCGATTATCCTTACCGCGAGCTCACTTTCTCTCCAGCACACCAATCGAGGCACTTGTTTTACATTCCTCATATCGTACCATGCTATATGAAGAGAGTAGGCATTAATTAAAATTTAAAATATTGTGATCTCTAGAGTTGTTGCTTTGGACACTATTAAACGCAGTTCTGATTTTTTTTAAGATGCCTATTATACTTCTGTTTGGGATCCTCAGACGAATGTTCAATATTTACCATTCAATCTCATTTTCCGTATTTGGCGATGGATTAACAAAAATTTCTGGCATTTCATTGGTTTGTAAGTGTTTTGAACAGTAAGTTGACCCAAAATTATTGCAATTAAGAGAAGTAGAGAGGCCAACGGTACGACAGTTTTGTTCGAGAACATCAATGACCTAAGGAATAGAGTTTTCACTAGTTTGAGTAGTTTATTTGGTAGTAATTTCCAAATTCGACTTCCTAATAATTTAGGCGCTGGTTAATAATCCATCGTTTTCTTGGTGATCAGTCACGAGATTGTCACCATACAATCCATTCATCCTAAACGGCTGACGTTTTGGCGATTTCGATCCCTTCAGAGCTCGAAAGGGTCAAATTGACTGCAATATACTCAGCCAATCACTTCCATAACCCCAAGATAAAATTCACGAAACCTAGATTTCAATCGCGTTGGTGGAAAGTGGCTTCTCCGCTTAGTTATCGTTTTCTATGAGTCTTCCACTGAGTATTAAACGTGGAAATCAACCGCACATAGTTCACATGCATGGTTCTGCATGGTTCACATGCCTCTCTCACATGAAAATATCAGCCTGGAGTACAGCATGAGGTCACAAGTGATCGTAAGGCACTCCTTCTTGCAGATCATTTTCAGATTCATAGAATTTATGCAAAATACTTCAAGAGTTATATGCGCAGGTGACCAAATTTTTTAGATTGCTGTGCGGTGATAGTGACTTTTACTTCAAGATCTCCTTCGTGCCTTCGTGTCTTCCTGTCTACTGGACTGTTCTGTTTGAGCTTAAGCTTCCCAACTACAAACTCAATGACACGGATGCAGTGATCTACCGTTTTGTCAACGTATTCGTCCTCACGCGCTTTACAAGAGATTACGTACACCGTATCTGCACTCATGCAATCGCTGACTCTCCCATTCGGGCATATTATGCAATTTTGTGTTGTAGACGGTCATACGGACGGTTAGTTATTAGCTGGTGTTTTAGGGCGTTCAGTAGTATTTCAGTCACTACCACCTGTTTCTGTAAACGGACCATTTTCAAGTTTCGCGTTGCAGCTTTAGTTACTTCGAAGGAAATCAGGAGTAGGTTAAATAGGACTTCGTTTTCTTTAAACTTGTTGTTTGGAGAAGTGGTTTCATCCCTAAACCTTTCCCTAGCGGTTACCTCTTCTTATCTATTGGCCTTTTGCCGCTCCAATTTTAGGGAATCTTCCTTCTGCTCTCTTCCTGTGCCCTCACTTGTACGAGACATGTTCATTACAAGCGCCCTTTTTGTGTGTGATGGTTGAGAGGAGAGGTAATGAACTAATTTGTTATTGCTACTTGGCTTTGGGTATGGGTTTCGTGATGTAATTTTCGAATAAGGTAGTTTCGACGTTCGGCATTGGGAACCACTTTTCCTTCGGTTTCTCTCAGCTAAACTTAATGTAATCTGACTGTCCATTCAGTAACTCAAAACATTGTCCATTTCGTCTTGTGTGGAGCAAATAGCCAAACAGTTATCTAGATATCTACAGTAATGGCCCGAGGTCGATTGATGGTGTTGGTGACCTTAGAGATAAAGTCAATAACTAGGCTTGGTGCCAGTCAGCGCCTCATTGCCAACCCTTTCATTTGTGCGAAATGCTTCTCGCATCACTTAATAACAGAGCAGTTTAGACAATGAGCACTCCTATGAGAGGGCCATGAGTCACTGGATCTCTAGACGTTTAGTGGTCTTTCGTGTAACATAAGGAGTTCTAGGATGGCTTGAATAGCACAGTCATCCCACACGTTAGTATAAAGGGCGGTAACGTCGAATCACTCCATCACACCCGCGTTGGCAATGCGCTCGTTATTTAGAGTATCCAGAAATGTAGGTCAATAACACGACTGAGGGAAAAGCGAAACGAAGGACTCGCATGCCGTGGTGGTGAACGCGTTAAGCCCCGGGAAAGGTGCTCGCGTGTTCGGTCCACACCGGAAGCAACAGCGATCTTGAGTTTCGCAAAATCTCAGCATCATTATCATTATCCAGAAATATTTAGATGCTCGTAAGATGGATTGGAATGTTTCTCAACAAATGGGTAAGTATTAGGGTTTGAAACCATGTCATTTTCCGTTGGCACGTCTATACGGCTGATGGTGGGCTTAACCTTGAATAGTGATGGGTCAGTAATTGGAAACTAAATCGCTAATTTAAACAATTTTCTAAGACTTCTTCTTTGCCCTTTTACCATGTGGAATTCAAAATGCTTCCATCAAAACGTCCGAGTTATGACAGCTCTTCAGTAGTGATGAAATATTGAATATGTTTGCGATAAATGAGGTCCGTAACTTTATGTTTAAAATTGGAAGTATATATACTGGCATAACAAGCTTCCATGACCTCCTGGTATCACTCCCGTGTACCTAAGACTATTCCTTTTTAGGTCATAAAGTCTAAGCAGATATTGTTGACTTACAGTCTAGTCATTTCTTATTTACTGCCTATTCTTTTTTCATGGCAGAGTATAATATGAGACTTCACCACATTGATGTTAAGATATTTGCAAAACTCCGGACTGCAGGTGTTTGCGGTGGAGGACGAAAGCGCTACTACACTTTCCAGAAGCTAACGTATTCACCATCTCACCATACGAGTCCTTCGTTTTCTCTTTCTCTCAGCCGTGTTTTATAGGTGCTATCAGCAACCGCCCGTCAACGAGATTGATCTGGGGAGCACAAATCGGCATTGGGGCTAGTTACCGCATAGTGCGGTGGTGAACACATTAGACTCCGGAATCGATAATAGTGCGTTCGATTTCCATCGTAGACACCTGCGGTGCGGAGTTTTACAAATATCTCAGCATCACTGTGGTTGTTGTCGACTTAATTGAAGGCAAACTTTTCATTTTCTGCATCAGTTCATCTGCAAGGCAACGGCGTGTTTTGGGCTTAGCACTTATACAACAGTGACGTCAGCGTGGTGGTCGTTTCTGCAGCTCTTTGGCTTTTTAAGAGTCTAACGTGTTCCTAACTTGTTACTCCTAAGTAAAATCTTTCGAAGTAGCTTCTCTGATAGATTATACTAATAAAAAGCCCATGGGAATCGGCTATTGAGGTGAAATGTATGTCGAGTGTTGAATGAGAGTAAGCTACATGAAGGCGACTGTTTTAAAAAATTTCAATAAATGGGCCAATTCCTCGGGCGTCACCCCTTAAATTGTGTTCCCGCAATCTCATTTGTGTTGTTGTGGCATTAAATCCTGACTTTTCCTCAAATAGAGGAATTCGCAGTCGAGTAGACGCCGTCTCTACAAGTGTACTTTTGAGAAAAGGTCGAAGATATCGATTGACAAAAGCGAAGCAGAACTTCTCTTGCGGAACGTTCTCGGCAGCAAATTTCTTAACTGCCCAAATCATTCTTTGAGCTCTGATGCTCTCATTAGACCACCTTATTTGGTGGGACTATGAAATCTCCTTTATTGGTGGCGAGCAGATAACCGAAAGAAGAATATCTGCAGAATTTCACTGAAGAACGCAGAAACGGGCATTGAATAGGATACCGCCAAGAATGTGCCAGTATGAGAAAGGAAAATGGAAAGTGGTCAGAATTAGCCGCAGAAAAATATAGGAAAATAACTATACTAGAAGTTCAGGTCATGGAGAACATGTTTACCTTAGTTTGTTGAAATTACTAATACCTAGAGTGACCAAACCTTTCACCATGGCAAATTCAGAGAATTGGTACCAGTTTTGTCTGGGAAAATCCACTGTCAGCAATCAAATTGGCAACATTCTAGTTCGGATATCTAGTGACTCTAAAGAGAATCGATTCGACCAGCATTCAACGACATTCATGATGAAAGGAAAATCTTCGATCAGCAGTGGAAGGAAGCCACACGAAAAAGTTGGAAGACCTACGTGGATGGTGGATGCAAGGAAGCGAATCGAATGCGAGAAGTCAAATCGAATCCGCACGTTAGGTGGATGTAAAAGACTGGTCGTATGAAATAGAAAACAGAAAAAAGGAAGTGCACGCCCCATGGGACGCATCTGAAGTGACAGTGAACTAGGTTTTAATGAGCTACGTAGACTTGTACTCGCGACGATTCCAATATTTCCGCTTATAGCTGAATGTAGAATTCGTTCTCCATCTCGCAAAATTGTTGTGTAGCCTACAAAAGCTTAGACTTTGGATTCCGACGAACTGTTTGCTGAAGCTGAACCACGAGCGAACTCGAGTTCTCGAAGGAACGTCATGCAATTTGTGAACCGTACAACGGTAGTCGAGGCTGAAGTTTTCCCTTAATTCAGATGTGCTAGAGACAATTCTCTGATTGGGAGCATAATAAATTCCATTGTCACTATTTCATGGATGACAAATCGAAAACAGCGTCAGCTCTGCACAATAATCGGCACATATATGAGTTTTTTATGGACGCTGAACAACGGTGAATAAGCAGCTTTGTGTTGTTTTGGTTGAGTTGCTGAGCGAAGAACAGCATTCGCCTTCCGCTTCCATAGCGATACTGTAATTAGTCAGCGAATCACAGTCAGTGGAGAAAACACAGCAGTTTCCTAGTTTTTAGTTGAGAATTCGTGCGAGTTTCTTATTGTCAACGGTCGGAATGGGCTCAATTTTCGTTCCAGTTTTTTGGACACATAAGTAATTAATGGTTTCTCACCCAGTAATGCTTTTCAACAGCAGGAACAACAAAACAATCACTCTATCGTAGCTGGCCTAATCAATGGCTTTCAATTTACTGTATTTTGAAAACAGGCATTCATTTAGTTTCGGCAAGCGTAATAAGTATTTTCTTGGTTTGGGAGAACAACGCGAAATTGTTGTGAAAATTTATTTGGCGCAGTGGTTAGAGGCGGCCTGCACTACACATGAGATCGACACACGCCCCAGGCTCACCAAGCTTTCTATCTCTCCAAGGTCGGCAAATTGGTACCAGACTTGCTTGCATGGATTGCAGCACCGATTCAACACATCGATGGGCCATCGCGGGTCATTGTATAGACAAGATATGCGTTCAATCACCTCCAACGCTGATTAATGAAGTCGAATGCATCGCGCATCCCTCAGGGGCTGATCAATGCCTAGAGCTTTACCCATTTTTTTAAACCTTTCACCTCCTTTTCCCTATTCAGAGCAGCGATGATTAGATTCGATTGTCAACAGCCGTTCATTCTTCTACTGTGGGTCTGCGAAATCTCATCACTGGAGCACAGTTCGAATGATCTTTCTTCACAATGTTTAACGTTTTGTTTTCCGCCTTCTATAATTTTCATGGCAGGTTACTAAGCGAAATACAACCACAACGTTGC
>UYYA01000988.1:0-25588 GCA_900624975.1 Angiostrongylus costaricensis | reverse complement strand
ACAAGTGCTGGGAATTGATTTATTTCTATAAAGGCTTGTCTAGATGTTGATCCAAGCACATTTATAGGAGCGCACAGTAGAGGCATCCGTTGTTGAATTGGACATTGGTCATACCCCAATAGGTTCAGCTCACTCTAGGGACACGTCGAGCGTCATATCTTTCTTCTACACATCTCATGAAGAACGATGACCATAGAGTCGGTGGTGTTCCTGCAGGACGTTTCACATCCCGAGGAATCCACTAACGGCTCTTTTCCATCGGTTGTCATTCTTACGCATTACGTGTCCGGCCCACCTTATCTTCGACTGTTTGGCGTACAGAACGGCATCTTTGATTTTTGATCGTTGACGCAGGTCGGAGCCTTGGATCTCTTCCTTTACTTGTGTGGAATGGGATACTTCTAGCATCGTTCTTTCGACTGCGCGTTCGATAACGCTGAGTGACCTTTCATCCTGCTTACGCTGCGATCAGGTTTCTGACGCATACGTTGGGGCAGAAAGTACTGTTGAGTCGAAAAGATGGGCACCGGAATCGAGTGTTCTTTATCCTTTTCACCACATCCTCGATCTTTTGAAAGCTTTTCAAGCTGCTCGTTTCCTTCTGCTCAGCTCTGGAGCTAAGTCGTTCAACATGTTCCGCTGCTGCTGAGAGCGCTTTTTTCTTAGGTATCTAGGAAACTGAATAGCAATCCACCAAGCAGTCTGTTTGATCTCAATTTTTTTGATCCTAAAGAAAAGAAGTTTCTCGTAAAGATTCTCGGTCCAGTCTTCCAGGAAATTCACTTGCGAAAGGACGTGAGTGTTAACCATAAATGCAGGATTTCTGAGGACAAAATCAACTGCAACCCTATTTCAGAGCAAAAATTCTTTCTCCAATTATTAAAATAGTTTGTTGTAACATGGTATAGTGAATCTGGTAATTTCGTTGTGGTCTGGTGAATCGAGTAAAGCAAATCGAAAGTCACTATTGTTTTATTCGTTCGTCTTGCTGCCATATGCTTATTTGGAGAGTTTCGAGTGGATACAGTTGTGATGTGGCGACTCTGAAGTGAAACCCATGGAGCGACAAGAATCCTCACCTTGCACTTCATTGTTGAACGTTCATAATGCTTGCGCGACACAGTACTCTCGGGTGATTCCTACATTTTCTGTGGAGTGACGGAGTAGCTAAATATAAAGGAAAAAAGGAAAACAGGGCAAGAATTCACGAAGGCGATTTTCCAGTATGGTAAGCGTAGGGGTGCGATTTAAATAACAGAATGGCAATTACAGCCCTGATAACAGAGTAATAGGACACAACATGCTCAACGCATGATCAATTGCTTGTTGCAATAAAGAGCTTCATACATGGTATACATTGCAAAACTTTGGAAAAATACAAGATGTCGGGCATGGTATTTTGACAGATATTTTTGTTTCTGATTCACGTGGAATCGTATTTGTCCAAAATCTCCCGTATTAAAAAATTACGAGAAAAATACAGGCAGTAACGCCCCATGTGCGCAATTAAGGAAGGGCAGACTACTACAGTCGGTATGCGGCTATTGACAGTCGTTTCTCATAAAGTAACTATTTAAATGTCCACTTTCTCAAAGAATCACTGAACACGAAAGCTCGCTTGTGCTAGGAATCGTGCTGAGCCTGGAGCTCCACTCCCGTGAGGGACTGCGCTGAATTAGGTACGATTTCCGTCTCAGTGGCATATACCTCGCTCAACATGGAAGGTTCCATGTCGTTTCGAGATTGGTGTGTCTCAGTTTTCTTGACTTAGAAAGAGTTTTATAAGCATGGAGATATGTATAGCTTATCAAACCTTGCCAGCCTATTTTTAGGTAGCTCTTTTTCTATTTCTGTAACTAATCATAGATACGTGCAGAATTTAGCACCTTCAACTTTTGGCTTATTTTAGTGGCATTTTCATTAGCGTGATGCTATTGTACTTTTCGAATTTCACAGAGATCATTAACGATAAAATAAAAAAACGTGGGATTAAAGTTATTGTGTTTATCTAGCTGAGCTTTACACGAGGTTGATAGAGCTGTTAATTATGATACGGTTTCGACGTTGTCGCCTTCATCAGAGCCGACAATCCTTGTCGATGTTCCCCAGTTGTTCCTCTTCTCGATGTGGCTAAAGAAGATCCTATTCGATGAGAAACGAAGACACCACGTTGAGAAGAGCAACAACTAGGGCCATCGACAAGGATCGTCAGCTCCGATGAAGACGAAGACGTCGAAACGTTAGCCGAGTAAACATCTTTAACAACGTCTTGTAAGCTCAACAATATCAACACACATGCTCATTATTATACTGCCGAAATTCAATAATGGTCGTTTCCAAATTAAAGTTATTGTGTTATTACATCACTTTGAAGAAACATCGAATAGAGGATGATGTTGAAATTTCACCCACTACGAAGGATCATTTTTGACGCATTCCTTTAATTAGCTGTTTAGCCCTAATTCTACATTAATTTTGTTTATAAATAATCCTTTCCCGTCTGTTTGTATTCGATTAAAGATCTGGATCATTGACAAAATTTTCGCTAAAGAGATAGTAATAGTATTCCACGACATGGCGTCTAGTGAATTTGTTCTAGAGCTCATATAAATGGTTAGTTCTAAAAAATCCTTCTGTCACATCTGGTTCTACTCGATGTGCTAAAAAAAACACTGAGGTTACTGTTTGTCATAGAGGATTACGAAAACAGCCTTTCGAATTAGTACTCAATTGGGTACTTTCTGCTACTAAATGGTGCTACTTACTGCCTTTTTTAGAAACAAAATCTTAGTTTTTTGCAGAAACGGGTTCAACTCTCTCGATGGAAACTGGAAACATTCATCCTCAATAATGGGATACCAGTAGGTGAGATGTACCATGAACGAATCACGTCGATTGCTGTGATGTTAGCTGTTTACCAACCACCAATCCTAATGGAAAGTGGTTTTGCTATACTTTTATGACTTTGAGATATTCTCAGTAGTAAACTAACGATTATTTGCATTAAATTCGGCAATGCTTTAACCACTCGAACGAAATATATAGCAAAACTGACAGTAATCCGTGTTGTTGTCACAAGAACTTCCCAGGATCGTAACTTACCGTAACAGCGACCTTCCATTATAACATCCGCCTTTTCTAAATCTCCATCTTTATTCGTTTCATTCTATGTGAAGCTGCAACTCGTTTTTCCTTCATGGCATATTTTCATAGGAACATTTAGGAAATCTCTTGTTTCATCGGAAATCATGGGCGCGTGTGGCCCAGTGGTTAGAGGCTCCATTGCGACGCACACCTGGAATTGATCCCGACGCCCGTGGCCCACCAAGCCTTCCATCCCTCCGGGGTCGGCGAATTGGTACCAGACTTGTCTGCGAAGATAGCACCACTGCCCGGATACATCGCTCGATCGCCGCGAGTCATTGTAAAGGCCACATGTGCATTCAATCACTTCCAAAAGATGTTTAACGAAGTCGAATGCATGGCGCACCCCTCAGAGATTGATCAACGCCGACAACTTTATCCTTTTATTTATCGGAAATCATAAATTCAGATGGTTCGTTTTAGTTATGTTTGTGTTATCATCACGACTAATATGAATAACCATCCACTTTTCTTTAAATTTCGCACTTATCCTTTATGATACTACGTTATTTGTAGGGCGTAGTTGCGTGATATTAATGGAAACATTTATTTTCCTTCTTCAACTGGCATCCCAATCACTTAATAATAAAGAGACATATGGAAGGATGGATACTGTGAATGGTTTATTAGATTGAATAAACTTCGAACTCGACATTGTATTCAAAATCATGTATTTGTTTTCTCGCAGAGCAGTTGAACTAAAAAGAACTTTTAGCGCCATCAACACGGAAAATCATCGATGCTTCTGCACTTGAGCAACGATTATTACTAGTTATTTGCGGTCCGCCGGTGTACGCGGTGGGTTGCGAACGCGCTATTCACCTTTTCGGGGAGTAACGCGTTCACCACCACACCATGCGGGTCCTTTGTTTCGCCTGTCTCTCAGCTAGTTCTATCGATCTTTACCCCAGCAGTCACCCGTCGGCGAAATTCGTCTGGGAGGTCCAAAAAAGGTGAATGCGTTAACTCCCCGAAAAGGACAATAGCGCTTTCGTTCCCCACCGCACACACCTGCGGTCCGGAGTTTTGCAAATATCTCAGCATCATTGAAGCTATATTTCGCAATATACCCAGCCATTAAAAAGAGTAGGCAGAAAGTAATAAGCTAAAATCATTACTAGTTTTCCAACCGCTGAACCAGTTTTGATCGAGATCGTACTATTAAAAATAATAAATAAAGGATAAAGCTGCCGGTGTTGATCAATCCCTTAGAGATGCGCTATGCACTTGACTTCTTTAACATCTTTTGGAGGTTAGTGAATGCATATCTTGCCTTAACAATGGCTCGCGGTGGCCTGTCGATGTACCGAGCAAGTGCTGCTTTCCTCCCAGACAAGTCTGGTACCAGTTTACTTACCCCGGTGTACTTACCCCAGTGGGATTGAAGGCTTGGTGGGCCATGGGGGTGGGATCACCACGTGTGTGTTGCGGAGCGCCTCCGACCATTAAGCTACACGTGCCCTTCTTCGTAATATTACAAATAAATTATTGGTTTAATTTGCTGATTTCGTGAATTTCTAGAAAAATGCACTCTTCTAGGATTCGACGACGAAATTAGAGATGAAGTTACTCCCATAGACATGCTGTGGTCTACATGAAAGTAGACTCACTTTGTGCGATTAGAACTACTTCTTCATATTTAACGTCTCTTAACGTTTGCAATTGTTATCAGTTTCTTACTTATAGACGGCATGCTCAGACCTTTTCCTCGAAATCCAATAACGCCAAACCCATCCACAAGGAGTTTTATCGCAAGCGGAGATCACCGTCGCTTTCACATTTAAAATTGCACACCTCAAAACGTTATTTATTAGGACTGTTATCTAGTTTGCAGCTATTCAATTAATGATTTACACCGCGTTTCCAATGTTTCGGTGTTTATGTTGTTGTTTCAGCAACTTCTTCAATGGTCGCGATCCGCCTAGTATCGATGAGTATTTTCTCTAGTCCAGTGCTCAGTTTAATAATCCCTGATATTTTACATTGTCAGCACTTCATAATAATTTTGAGGAAGACCCAGGTCTTCTGCTAAACTTTTTATTTCAGAGAGTCATTGAAGAATTTATCGTAAAGATACCTGATTACCTTGGTTTAATGAGGCTGAATGTGTCTAAGATGCCAGATAGCGCGCTAAATTTCGTTTCTTGTTCGTTTATATTTGTCTCACTGGTGTTATTGGCCAAGATCTTACCCAGTGTTCCTAGCTTAATAAGTCCACTTACATGTTCTATTCTGACAATTTCGAATGAGAGCATCCTTCCTGAGTAAAAAGATGAGTGAACACACTTGCTTGCTAGACTTTCGGTTCTCTTTACTTCGCTCTTTTGTTCACTAAAGAAAGTTACCGTCACAGTATACTTATGAACAGTTGTGTTTTAGCTAACTTGCGGTCAAATACATTAAATTCAGTGCATCTACTTCGTTGTTGCTTGTTTAGCTGCACAGGTTTATGTTCACCGTGAAGACATATTCTGGCCTTTCGGCAGAGAGGTGAGCTATAATGAAGAGAGAAGTACTGAGAGATCTTACGCTACAGAGGCTCTTATTATTAAAATTCCGTATATTAAGATGGTAATTGTACCCATACACACAGTACCAGCGTTCATCAATATTTTCTTAAACGGTGTATCTTTAGAAATATTAAGGAACCTTAAATCCATTTCTACTCAAACATAAGTAGAAATAGAAGATATACAAAAGTGTCAAATTTGCTCAACAAATGTTGTGAGAACAACTACTGATGACTCATCTTGCTCGGACGGTGTAAACGACTTTTTCCGTGGTTCACAATAGTTAGAAATTTCCAAAAAACGTGGCACCGATATATGGAACCTATGGAATAGGCCAAATCATACGGTCTGGAGCAATGAGCAAAGTACCATGGTAAAAGCTGAAGAGCTGGTTTTAATTAACAAACACAGACAAGTAAGCGCGGTTATCGTTGAGGGTATAACGGACCTCATGGATTGAGTTCAACGCAAACCGCGCGCACCAGAAAGTTGGTAGTTGCTAAAGCCTCAGGTGAGCGGAGATCGAGCAGCGATAAAGAATAGGGAAGCCAAAGCTGAATTTGATTGAAAACCGATAACGGTCGTAGTGTATAACACTTAACCACAATGTTGCTGAGATAATGTTAACTTTTTATTTACTGCCTATTACAAGTTTTTAGAGCATGGTATTACGTGTGAAACAACACTGGGATATTTGCGAAATTCTGGACTGCAGGTATCTGCGGTGGGAAACGAACGCGCTATTGTCCTTTCCGGAGAGTAACGCGTTCTCCACCACACCATGCGGGTCCTTCGTTTCGCCTGTCTCTCAGCTAATTCTATCGATCAGCGCCATCAGTAATCACCCGTCAACGGGATTGATCTGGGGAGCCCAAATCGGCATTGAACCCAGTTAAGCTAAGGCTCAGTTTAATCACAATCTTATAACTAAGCCTCAGTTTAACTGGGTTTAATGCCGATTTGGGCTCCCCAGATCAATTCCGTTGACGGGTGAATGCTGATGGCAAAAACTCGATAGAACTAGCTGAGAGACAGGCAAAATGAAAGACCCGCATGGGGTGGTGGTGAACGCGTTACCCTCCGGAAAAGACAATAGGGCGTTCGTTCCCCACCGCATACACCTGCGGTCCGGAGTTTTACAAATATCTCAGCATTATATACGAGTTATATTTCGCAACATACCCTGCCATTAAAAAGAAAAAGGCACTAAATAAAAGGGTTAAGATCGAAATAACAGCTTCAGAACACGATCGAAATCGAATTTCGGAGAGCCGACCAATATGTGGAATAAAGAAACAACAAGGTGATCTTGTTCTGAAAACTGTTCCTCTCTTTTGAGCAAACAAAAATTGTCTTTCCTTCCCATTTCGTTGGGGCATTTTAACACAGGACTAAAATCGACTTTCTAAATTACACAATAGCCTCATGAAAACAGTTGTACAGTCACTGACCAACGAAGCACTTCCTAATGCGAAATTTTCAGAACATAAGGTTGCAGTGATTTTTCGGAATTCAGCAGAAGGGGTTATCTCTTGTAATTTTTTGAACCCCTGTAAAATATTCCACTACAGCAATCGATCAAATATGCCAAGAAGACCAGTGTCTCCCACCGCCATTGATCATTTGAAGTAGTTAAAGTCCGCTGATTGACAATGCACAATCACGTATCACGCAACCATGGCTGTAAATGCCGAAAGAACTACGTTTGAAAAAAAGGGTGTTCTTCTGTCCAATGCATCAGTTGTGCCATCTAGTTTAGCACAAGAATCTTTATTAAGAGCGGATATATCCTCTTCTTTTGTGCCACGAGGATTCTTCTTCTCGTTTTTATTAGAGAGGAAGGATGACACGTGAATGTAGGATTGAACGGAATAGTTATGTTGAAATGAATGAGGACAGAACCTCCACCGTTATGACGAAGAGTGACAAATGAGTTTTGACTAACGTTTCGACGTTTTCGTCTTCCTCAGAGCCCGGCATTGATTGATATTTCGCTATTTTCCCTCAACAAGCAGGCACAAAGCTGGTATTATAGAATTTATTAGGAAACAATAGTTGACGTTGACGCGGTTTCGCCTTCTTCAGAGTCGTTTATTCGTTCTATTTCAATTAGTTAGTAGAAAGTAGCCGCACAGAGTGATACATAGGCGAGAACGCCGGTTTAGAAAAGGCAACTGCAGTGACTGAAATATCACTGAACACTCTAAGACACTACCTAGTTCGTAACCATTTGCATGATCGTCTCCAACAATAACGAACAATTGCACAATTTGCCCTAACGGTAGGGGCGGTGATTGCATGAATTCGTGTGCGGTTTACCCAGTCTCTTGTAAATCGTTTGGAATCGAACACGTTGCGAAAGGGGTAGACCATCTGCATCCGTATAAAATAGCACCTAGTTGGGAAACTTTAGTCAGACAAAATATCCCATTACCCACGCAAATTAAGCAAGAATAAATGAAGATTTCGAAGTAACTTCGCTACCCTCGCTCAAGAAACCAAAATATCAGCACACAGAAATCTTGAAGAGTCTTTGATAAATTCTGGAACTCCAAAAATGGAACACAGGGTGGAGTGCTTTGTAATCACCCTCGTACCGCACCTTTTGACGATTTTTTGACCAGGGCCGGACACATTCTCGCGTGTGAGTGTCTGTGCGACTGGTCTCCAACAATAATTAGACAACGTATAAAGAACAAAACACTGAGTTTTTAAGAGAATTTGTTCACTATGCAAGTATAAACTCATCTATTAAGTTTAAATTGCTGAACTTTCGATAGTGCTGGACTGAGCAGTTTGACACTTCCGAGCTCTGCCCAAGGCGAAACCGCCGAAACCGAAACTATTGTGAATAAATAAATGCTGTTATGAATAAATTCTTGTTTACCCATCAAGAACACAATAAGTTGTAAACAATGAATCGGACTACGCACGCTCTAAACTCAGTTTCATGTGCCTAAGATGCCAAGGGAGACTTCAAATAGTGGTAATCCATTAGTAATCCACTCCATGAAATATTATTTTACATAGTTATGGATCATCTTTCCTACTTAGTATTTTATGCATTCATTATCGTTCGTTCGCATTTGTTTATTTTATTGTCTAAACCTTCTAAGGTTGCTAAAATCCTTTTTTCCCATGAAATAGTCGAGGGATATAAATAAGTTGAATATCAAATTTCGAATGTCGAATGTGAACAAAGCAGTTATGATGGAACATTCAACCAAATTTCTATAACGAAACAGACTTGTGTAAACAAGCGATTTTAGAGTCCTGAAATCATGCTCCGTCAGCAGGCTAATAGAGGAGAGTTGCAATGTCTCATTAAGCACTTAAGAGATCTCTGAGCGTAGTTCAATAAGCTTGAAGTTAAAAAGAAATTTCAAATTTTCAGATAGCAGCCCTAGAAAGACCAGTGTAGTCTAGTGACGAGTCGACTAAAAAATAACGGCCAGTTTTTTTGCTACGAATTTTGGAGATACGTTTTATAACAAGGTAATTATTGCCTATATTGTTGTTGCGTAGCGTTTTACGCCTACTTCTTGCTTAGCTAGGTAGCGTTCACTGTCAAAACGTTATATACGTCATTTTCTTAACGAGTTCAAACTCAATCGTGAGGGCTAACCAGTAACTGATGACAGCCACGTTAAGGTGGTAATCGAAGATGATTACCTACAAACAACTCAAGGAGGTTACAAAGAGACACGGAACTGACAAATCGGAAACCATTCTTTCATTTAGAAACTATCGGAAAGGCAAATAAGTTCTCCGTGAGTTAAACGACTGCAGAGAAATGGATACTCTTTGAAAACTGACGAAGGCAGGCGCATTATTCAACTTATTTTAAGGCTAAAAAATATTTTTAAACGCTTCATTTGCGTTTAAAGGTAGCTGTGGTAAGTTATCGGTCGTCTACAGTTGAACAAACCCACAATAACTTTTGGAATCCCGGAGAAGCGAGCGACCACTTCAGAAGCGCTACTTTTAAGAAAGCCTTGAAATACGTGAATTAACGGCATTACAACCTAACATAACTCATTTGAGAAAGCCCAGTCTCCTTAGAAAAGAAGTTTTAAGCAAATATGCACAAATTACTCAGTTGAAGGTGGAAGAAACGGCTTCACTTGAGATACTGAACCATGAGTTGCTGAGAAAGTGTGAAATATCAAACCGCTGTTGAGAATGCTGTCGAAAAATTCATCGATCTCGCACTTTGTTCGGCTTGCAAGGTATTTTGATATGTGTTGTATCAGCCCAAATGGATAACATCAACAATGCTTTGGACTTTATTTCGTTATCACATGTAGTTTTATGGACTCTCCACGGACTTTGGCCCTGGGACACGCAGCGTTCTTTCGAGGCGTTTTGCCAGTTTTGCCATTGGGTATCGATTATTTGGATTCTCCGACCAACAGCGAATCTGTTAAGAAACAAGATATAACCTTCGTAATAGCTTTAAAATGTGGGAAAGACAGGAAGCAAGCGAGTGTCCTCAGTTTAGAATTCAGCGTCGTATTTAGCAGACCTACATATTTAAGTACTGCCGTTTCTTCGACAACGGTTATAAGTGCTAAAGAGAGGATCACAACGCGACTTTTCTACTTCATCCGTTATTTGTTTTGATGACAAAATTTAACTGCCCAGTTATTGACTTTGTACTAATGATAATGGTAAGACATATGAAGGCGAAATAAAACCTTGATATATTTCTGAATGTCCGGGTGAACATCCCGTGGGAGCTCCATGCGATATCCTCTTCGGACCTGTGAAGTGAAGCATAACGTAGACAAAGCGAAGCAGCGTCATTTGCTTGCACTGATCAATAATATATGAATGGTCACCAGTGGCCTGATTAGGAGTCGAATCAGCAACCTAGTGTGTACGCAGTAGGGTATATTGCCTTAACTCATTATGGTACCTATTTTTCATCACTGGATTTTCATCATTATTAGAACACTTAGATTTATTGGGCCTTATGACGCTGTCATACTTTCGCAACAATAGTCTTCGTCCGTGACCTCTTACATTTCATGTCTTCTTCTAAGATTTTCGTTATTAAAGAAAAAAGAGCAAATCAGAACTTGGTCAGAATTTTATTCCCTGTGAACTCAGTGATTAGACGCCCATACCTCCGCTTTGAAAATATTGAATTCACTAGAGATGGAATGCTAAAAACAACTCAAATTTTAAAAATCTATTATAAGATTCAACTTGAAGTCTCATGAGTGCACAAATTTCAATTCATCATGCTAGAATGGACGAAAACACCTTTTTTGCTATGTGCCAGTTGTGGTACAAAGTATAGAAAAATCCGTTAAAATTTTTTACGAAAGATTGCCGAGATTTACGATAGATTGATTTACGAAAGAAAGAAAGATTGAAGATTGATTTATGGATTGCCTTAAATTAGAAAGTTGGTCGAGTTCTTACACACTGATTGACTTCTGTGACGGACATTCCCGGGTATGGTTCCATGCCATTGTTGTATATCTCCCAGCACATAATACCTGAAAACGAACATCACAGAACAACCTTATGAAAGCTAAAGGCGATATTGTTATGCTTACCGTAGCAGAATACGTCGCTCTTCTGTGTGTAGATAGCCAATATTAGCGTCTCTGGAGCAAGCCATCTAATTGGGATTCTTTTACTGGGATCCATTTGGTAGAAAGTACCTTCGTGGGCAAGACCAAAATCTGAGATTTTAACCTGCAATGCTATATAATGATGTTTCGTAAAAAAAATTAATTCACACCCTTTGTTGTGCTGCGGCCCGTAAGTTCATCCGCTTCGAAAGTATAAGAATGTGGACCTGTACCTTATTGTCTCCGTATAAACAGTTCCTTGCAGCCATATCCATGTGAAGAACATTTTTGGCATGCAAGTATTCCAATCCCCAAGCTGCCTGAAGTATCGTTGTAACAAATTCAAGCCTAATGTCTTCAGGCCTGTAATTCTTACTTGCAAACACATTTCGTTCTTTTTATCCATTGGTTGCTCATTTTTTCGTAGGTATACATCCAAGGCACCGCAGTCCGCCTTAAAAATTATGAAGGCGAGTGAGAAAAAAAATCGCAAAATGTCTACTATAGCATGGTAGCGGACTTTCTCTCGCCAACGAACAATGCGTGAGCACAGTAAGGGATCTTAGGGCTTCTACAAAAGCGTCGGAATCAGACCGGTCAGATAACATTGTTTGCTGCAGTAGTTGATTTGATTACTATGTACCGAATTAGTTAACCTACCAGCTCCATAATCGTCAAAAAAGGTTCTTGTCCTGCAGCGACACCATAGAATTTAATCACGTTCGGATGGTCAAACTGCCTCATTAGGCGCGCTTCATTCAGGACTCTTCTGACTTGTTCTTTCGTCAGAACTTCCAACGTGACCTATGACAGCATTAAGATTTCACCCACACAACGCCTTTTTTGAGCGAGAACGTATATGACAAGCTACGCACAACTTTCACAGCAACTGTCATCATAGTTCCGTTGCTCAATCTCAATTTCCCAGCATGCACTTCGCCAAAAGAACCTTGGCCTAAAATTCATGTACATTCAAGCAAGTATAATTTCACAAATCCTTCAATGTTCAGATTCGGATCAACAAATCGCTCATTGAAAACGGACCCTTCATTGCTTTATCTTGGCAAGGAAAAGTGGAACGACACTACTACAGCACATTTGTTCCACGACAACAGATTAGAGAAATCAACTCTTTATGATCAGCTTAGTAAAGATTTTTTTCTCAGTGAATCTTATTTAAAACAAGATTTACCCAGTTTCCTCGATATTTTAACATTGCTGCAAGACAGCTCCCAACTTTGACGCACAATCGGGTTGAGTAGGAACACTTCTTGGGACTGCAACACATACAGTTTGACCCTGTTTACGTAGAATTATATAAATTTACGGTCGTAACAAAACTTTCCTTAGAAAATTTCGAAAAGTTCATAATTTTTTGTTTTCTTGAACTACTATGAAAACACGATCTGGTGAAGCAAAAGATGAAATTTGGAGGCGTGCTAGCCGTAAAGATTTTGAAGAGCAATGCGTCGAAACAACCCATTGATATGCACAGCACATGATATGATGGGTTCAATTTTTTTTTCGCTTTATTATTAAAAGTATAGTGCACTGAGCACAATATCCATCCACTCATGCGAAATGCTCACTAGGAAGAATGTGCTTGACTAGGTGGTTCGGGCCGGCTCAACGTCGAAAACTGTCCTTCTCCAAAATAAAATCTGCTCAAATAATTGTAACATCCTTTTGGACAGAGTAGCAAGACACATTCATCCAGTTAACCAAATTGAATTTCCATATTTCTATACGAAGGAGAATCATTGTGGAGTCGATGGACCGCATTAGTCCGTACTAAGGAGGTTAGTCTCAGTGATGGGAGCTAGTTTGTTTTGTTAAAAGACTTTATGAAAATTTAACCATATGGATAAAAACAAAAGAAAAAAACAACATGGATCTTATGTCTAGCAAGAACTCACCTTCAGTAAGGACTCGCTTGTACTAAGATGGTATTCAATCATGGAACTAACCGACTCGAATGCGCGCCTCTCAATAGCAACTTTACCACATGGAAGAAATGTGATAACGAGGTGCTTAATCTGTAAATATTGAAGGTTCCAGTGTTGTTCTAGACTGAAACACCGTTTTCAAAATAAAGGATAAAGGATAAAACTCTCAGCGTTGATCAATCCCTGAGCGATGCGCCATGCATTCGACTTTATTAAGCACCGTTTGAAGGTGATTGAATGCATATCTAGCCTTTACAATGACTCGTGATGGCCTACCGATGTATCGAGCCAGTGCTGTTATCCTCCCAGACAAGTCTGGTACCAGTTTGCCCACCCCGGAAAGATGGAAGGCTTGGTGGGTCGTGCGAGTGGGGATTGATTCCATATGTGTGTTGCTGAGCTCGTTCGACCACTGCACCACACGCGCCCTTTCAAAATAATACGCTTAATAAAATCATGGGTTTTCGGCGCAAGGCAAGTGGTCAAAATAAGCGAATCACATAGAAACCGTACCATTTTAGGACTTAAAAGTTACTAACAAGCTGAAATTACTATTGAATTCACTGCTGAGATGTTCAAAATTACACCTTTTTACAGCTATAGCGATCACGTCACAGTTCCTACAGCTAACAAAGATATGCGAAACTAACAAGTGAAGAAGAAGCTAATGCATTCATTAAATTTTAGTGCTTCTTTAAACACTTCTTTGTACTTCCTTTGCCACCCTTTAGCTCAAGTTTCTCTTTCGCTGACAAGTTTGTGTTTTTTTACGAACTTACCGATAGTGTCAATGCCAGTTTCTTCCATTTTGAATTGAAAGACTGACAAATCATAAGTTAACCATTTTATTCAAATGCACAAACTGCCTGTGGTTCACATTCACTACATCAAAAACAGATTTTTGAAAAACTGGTTGGCGTTCTTTGCTTTCGTTTTGGTGCAACTTTTCCGGTGCTTCGGAAATATACTTCCGATAGATTAAGCACTTTCAGCGTCAGCACATCTCATGCGAAAATCGTCAAACTTTACTGTTTATGTAACTAAATAAATTGAATTTCCTACCGAGGTTAAATGACGAGAGGTTTGACAGATATTGTTTTGCTAGTCACTATGTGCTAGTAACCTCCCAACGATTTATTGCTTCATCTTAGCTGGGAGGTGTTCCTGGCTGTCGGACAGCGATGTACAACGGGCGATTCATCTCCTCGGCAGGGTCTCCCAAGCTAACAAGTAGCCCGGCGTGTCCATCAGGAAGCCTGGCTAAGAGTAAACCAATTCCAGGATCCATCACCATTCTGGTATCAAAGTCGCATGGTGGCAAATCTCCCTCAGATCCACAAGGGCTGCGACTGCCCGTGGTGGTGAAGACTTGGGACATACTTTGGCCAGGCTGACCTTGGGATTCCAGAAAACCACAATGGTTTAACCAGAAAGCCTCCCATAAATGGTGATTATGCTGAAGCCCGCACAACCAGTGAGGGCGGACCGTTCAAGTGTCAAGTGTCAAGTGTATGTGCTAGTAACATAAGGCCGACTGCCGCAGGATGGATTGAAGAACAAGCTGCTATCAACAGATATTCATATCAACAACTTCATATCAAACAGCTTTGCAGGGTGAGGATGCCTTATTCGAACGGTTCTCCACTGAAGAAAATACAACTTCGAACGACGACGAAGATAATATATCGAGAAAACGAACGACTGTGGACCATGGACTCGGATTGTCGGGTCTAAGGAAGGCGAAAATGCCAAAACGCTAGCCGAATAAGCACCTTTATCAACCTCGTGTTAGCTTAGCAATTTAAGAAGGTCTTATATATACTGGGTTCTATGGCATTAGTTTGCTCGAAAGAGTAATATAGAGCCTGAGTCGCTGGAAATGTCACAGTGACACATCATTCAGGAAGAATTTTTCTAGATCCTCTATAAGAAGAATAAGATCACCTAGTCTTCACTACTTTCCAAACGTCAACATCCTCTGTTATACTCTTTGCAAGTGTGGTTCATAGGAAAAGAACTATGAAAGACTTTTAGGTTTTCCATTTACACTGGTAACTTCCACACAAAGGTGCGACATAATTTTTGCTGGGATTGAAAAGTTACATACTCCTTCATCTTCACGCTCTTCTCTCACCATGACAGACAAAACAAGAACACGTGGTTTTCCTTCCATGGGTTCTGTAGTTCGAACAAGGAAGTCCCCGTTTGAACGTAGCATCATCTAAAAAATTCACCGAACATTTTTGGATGATTCTTTCACTGTTTCTCTAAACGACAAAAGACAGAGCGCTTGGTCTTCTTCAATGCTCAGTAGATGTGCCATGGACTTACTCAACCTTCTTTTCGGCGATCGAATGAATAACTGGACTGTACTACCACTTGAGATGTCTTGTCAATTAAGCACTGCTATCCTACCAGAGATGTTAGGCAGCTATTCAACGAACCCGTAGAGATGAAAGCCTTGGTGGGCCTGAGGCGCGAGATGGAGAGGGCGATTGCTCCAGTGTGTATTGCACGATGCCTCTAACTAGTGCTCACGAAAGAATATGATACGTACCTTAATGTCTTCACGTGAGAGCAGTCCATGGTACCATTGTTCTTCTGATAGCTTCTTCACCATCTTGACTTGCCTTCTCGATTGTGTGATGAACGTTGAATGAACCACCTAAATTTCCATGGTTCAGTTAACATAGCTATTTTGTTTGTTTGCATTATGATCCAGCTATCTATGCTATCTTGTTAGCTTGCAACCACCTTATTCACCTAGTTTTTAGACATAAATCTCTCTGCGATACCGTATCTCATTTCTTTATCTTACCTAAGATATCTGCGTGGATCTTGCCGTATCTAATAGTTAACTCAAAAACTAGAATAGATGATTTCGTAAACTTCTCAATTCTTGACACTACAAAGCAAAAACTTCGTTCTTGTGGCATATATAATAGGTTCAACAAAAGTAGACAACAGCGAGGATAGGTATTTTCGTGTTCTAGTTTGCGAACGTCTCGAGTAATGCGACGAAAACTCATCCATGGAATAAAACCCCAATGATGCTGAGATATAAATTCTATAATGTTGAGATATTTGCGAAACTCCGAACCGCAGGTGTCTGCGGTGAGGAAGCGACATTGTCCTTTCCGGGGAGTAACGCGTTCACCACCACACCATGCAAGTCCGGAGTTTTGCAAATATCTCAGCATTACACAAGCTATATTTTTCAACATGCCCTGCTATTGAAAAGAATAGGAAGTAAATAAAATGGTTAAGATACTAAGATATTTGCAAAACTTGGAACACCAGATGACCTTCGAACCTTGAACGCGCTCTTCGAGAGTTTACGTATTTCCCACTGCTGCATCGAAACCTTTGTCCTGCCTTTCTCTAGCATGAGAAAAATAAGACATCACGTATGAAAAATATTATATAGAAAAATGTTTTCAATAATGCAGGAAAGGACATGACACAGCTTCTGAAGTAATTGAGTCGAAAGTGCAATTATCCTTTTCTGGGGCTAACGCGTTCACCACTATAACATGGGGGTCTTTCGTTTTGCTTGTCTCTCAGCTATTTCTATCAATCAGTGCCATCAGCTTTATCCGGCAGCGGGTTTGAACTGGAGAGCTCAAATCGGCAATGAACCCATCTAAGTTGAGGCCATAGTTACAATCACAATTTTAACTTACTATTTACTGCCTACTCTTTTTTTAAACGTAGGGCATGTTGCGAAATATAACTTCAATGCTGCTGGTTTTTGAAAAACTCGGCGGTCCTTGCGGTCTGGAGTTTCGCAAATATCTCAGCATCACCGAGACGAAAGTTGTCTTTTTAGGTAGAAGTGGGGCAAAAGTCGGTTTTGTGATAATAAGGATACGATCGATTGTGCAGGGCTCTTTTTTAAGCTTTATTTGCTCACATGGCCATCGTTAGTCCAGTTTTTTGTTGGATCCTTAAGGGTGACTCGAATAAATTGATGCAGGAGACAATAGGCAAATTGAACGAAGCCAGAGAAGGATTCTCTTTTGTGAAACAAAATATGTCCTGACTTTTCAATAAATGCGACGCTTACATCTTGATAAATACGTGCTAAAGGCCAAGCTGATGTGCTAGTGTTCAAAACGAATTTTATTATGTTCCACCGTTCTGCGGTTCTTCACCAACGAAACCGCATGTTGGGCTTCTGAAGGGAGAAACAACTGGCAACATATCCTAATTGAAAAGAGATCAAAGTGCAATTAGTGGATGATTTCCTCCATTGCCACACCAAAAACACTGAGTTTTCATCGCGCAACGAAGAACGATCATCACAGCAGTGTACTTCGCAAAATTTCGATGGGTATCTCCAACTTCTGCGGCATCAGGTAGTTTTGGTGCTCTTATTTTCTCTTTTAGATATTCATTTACCATTTCTTTACGTATATTTGAAACCTGGGAAGCAAATAGTAGTTGCATGATGGTTGAACGACGCAACGTTTGGTATACCTCGAGTAGTTTTTGTGACAGAGGTCTATTAGTGATTTTGAAATATGGCTTCCTCAGCACTATCGAAATTACTTGGCAAGAAGCTCCAATTCGTTGATGACTCTGTCGATAAATGCACAACTCCGATAGCGAACGAATGATCTGAATAAATCATAATTTATGATAACTTTGGAGGTTTCTGCTCTTCAACAACGTTGGTACTTTCTTTCCTCTAGTGGAAAGAGATGTTGACGTTAATAAAATAAGGAGCCGATCAGGTGCAAAACTTTGAGATAAGCGCGATATCGGCTAAGCAAAACCATCAATTTGCTACGACATAATTAATTTCTTAGAACGGAGTAAGTTTCTAAGAACTATATCTATTACACTTTATACGTAGGATTTAACGATTTGATCCAGAAGTGTTGTTCACTATCGATAAGAGTCGTGCTAGTTGCCCAAGATTGCCTCAAGTACTCCTCTACTCTGCAAAAGCAATAAAGTCAAATAACCTTTTTCGCAACATTTTTGAAGAAATGCGTTGACGATTTCCAGAGAGGGAAACGCAATTACTGCCTTGATTACAAAAAACACACAATTTCACAAAAAGGGGGCGTGTGGCGCAGAGGAACCACTGCGGCGCACACGTGGAATCGATCCCGCGTCCATGACTCACCAACCCTTTCATCTTTCCGGAGTGTGCAAATTAGTACAAAACATGTCTAGATGGATAGCAGCACTAGCCCGATACATCGGTAGGCCACCGTGAGTCATTATAAAAGCCAGATATGAATCCAACCACCTCCAACGATACTTAACGAAATCGAATGCATGGCGCATCCCTCAGAGATTGGTCAGCGCAGAGAGCTTTAGCTTTTGAAAAAATGCTTTAGAGCTTTTTTTACACAATTTCATGCAGAAAGCACTTATGTACCGTTTCCGGGAGTCACGGACACGGGTAAAGCGCTCTTTCATCTACTGTACCGCCTATTTTGTGCTCGTTTAAAAACATGTCAAAATAAAAGAACTATGTGCTATATGAACCATCGGGAAAGGAAAGTTACTGGTGCCGGCTGCATTTTATTCACCATGAACACTGCAGAAATTACTATCAATGACGAAACTTTGTAACACCTTCACATCCCAGACTATGTATCAAGATCGCTATTTTTTCTTTTTGGAAAATCTCATGCGACTACAGTTTCTCGTCCTATCCTTCTTAATTCTTCGATTTTTATAGTAGAACCGGTTGACATTTTTTTATCAGCTGTGTTTTATTCTATAGGTGCTCTCAGCAAACGATAGTCAGCGGGATCGATTTGATATATTATAGATACTTTTTCATACAGCTGGTGTTAATCTCTTCATAATAACAATTTTTTCTTATTCATGCAAAGTCTTGACTACAACAATTTGAGGTTCCATAGGTTCGTTCTAAGCCCTACATATTTCAAGTTGACCGGCCAAGATGCCTATGCGAGCCGCTAGGTAATACAGCTGCGATGAGGAACATCTGAAAATGTGATGGCGCAATGGCGTAAATGCTGCGAAACAGACGTTGAAGATTTTGTTGTAAGTCGCAACCTGAACAAAGAAGTGCGGCTTTTGCTTGTAAGGCTGCAAATCTCTTACAAAAGCTCCAGACTGCACGTATTGACGATGTGGGAAAGCCGTAACACAACACTTTCAAGATTCCGAGGGGAGAAAACGCCCTTCTTGCAAAGAACAAGCGGCTGCGAAAGGGGCACTTTCCAGTCCTACAAACGACGTCGAGTAGGTCTTTTGTGGTGGCTCAGCTATGGTTCATTAATAACAATAATAACAACAGTAATAAAGTAGTGAGAAAAGCAGTATTTGCTACGTCACAGCAAAAGATAGTTAAGACTAAATAGGGAATAAAATGAGAAGGAACGGGTTTATGACTGAATGGAGTGACAGTGTCCACTTGAGTTGTGGAGTTCCAGGATTGATAAATTCTAGAAGGTTACGAGATCGATCGATGCAAAAGATCGCGAACTGTCAATGGTGGATATCGATTGCCAGCCACGCAGAGTTCCAGAAATCAATAGATAACAACCGTTGTCCTACGCAGATTGATGTGACGCGATTAAGACGATTTCGTAGTGTATTTGACGTTGTAAATTCTGAGAGTATGAAGAAATGCAGAGTATTCTATCTTAGGTAAACAATCGTCTCTGCAGTGCCCATGTTTTCGCAAACAGCGTTTAGTATACGGACACTTGATACTTGAACGCCCTATTCTCACTGGCTGTGCAGACCCCAGCACAATCACCATTTTTCGGAGATTTGCTGGTTAAGCCATTGTGGTTCCCTGGAATCCTGAGGTCAGCCCGGCCAAAGTCTGCCCCAGGCCTTCACCACCATTGGCAGTCGCAGCCCTTGTGGATCAGAGGGTGATTTGCCACCGTGTGACCAGTTTCATACCAGGTCGGTGGTGGATCCTGGTATTGGTTTACTCCTAGCTAGGCTTCCTAATGGAAAAGCTGGAGTCCTTCTCAGTATGGGAAACCCTGCAAGGGGATGAACCCCCCGCTATACATCGCAGTCCGACACTCAGGAACACCTCCCAGCCACTATGAGGCGGTAAACCGTTGGGAGTAGTGTATGGATAAGATATCTATTATGATAACCCAGCTTAATTTTACGCTGACAAATATTATTCGAAATTATTCGCTTTCTTATAAGTGATTAAGACGTCAGAGCAGATGAAATCCATCAAAAGATCACCTGCAATTTGAAAATTACAGAAGAAAGCGACTCCTAATGCTTTAATTTTCATTGACTGCTTATTTTTTTTAATAGCAGGGTATTATGTAAAATAGAACAATAACGATGATGAGATCTGAGCAAATGCCGAATCCGTAGGTGCGCTTTGAACCCGCAGTTACCACTTCTGGGGACTCACGTGTTATCCACTACGCCAACCGAGGCCTTTGCTTCGGCTTTCTCTTAGCCAGTCATTTTTTTCACTCTAACGGTGCTGTCAGTAAACAGGTGTCAATATTTTGATCACATCAAAACCAAAAGAATTTTCTTCATCAGTGACCATTAAGCCTAATTACGAGTAAATGTAGTATTTCTTAATTGGATACTTGGATGGCCGCCTGCCCTTACAGTTTGTGTAGGCACCACTATAATCCCATTTTCCGGAGTTTTGCTGCTTTAGCTATCACGTTGGCCTGGAGTCCCGAGATCAACCTGGCCAAAGTCCGCCTCAGGTCTTCAACACCGCAGGCAGCCGCAGCGCTCGTGGATCAGAGGGAGATTTGCCACCATGTGACTAGTTTCATACCAGGTCGGTGGTGGATCCTGGCATTGGTTTACTCTCAGCTGGGCTTCCTGATGGAATATCCGGAAAGGTAGTATTTCAGTATCTGGATTTTCTTAATGAAAGAAAATTGTTGGGTAGATCATCCCACGGCTTAGAAATAATTTTATTTACATTTATTTATGTGATCTTATAAACTGATCTTCTTAAGCTGACGCGAGGCTGGTACAAGTCTTCGTTGTCATTGTCGTTGTTCTTGATGTTATTGACCGATGGCTGACGTTTCGGCGACTTGGCCTTCCTCAGAGCCGTGATGTTACTTGCGGGACGTAAGTAAATCAAAAAGAGATCAATACAATAGTACAAATCCTTTGTTACACCAAAAACAGCTATATGGATGAAGTGTCGAGCACAAAATCTGGCCACTGCTCAATGTCGGCCCACTGCTTCCAAGCATGATATCTGCTCTTGTAACGCAAATAATCGTGACAACACTTCAGTGCGCTCACCTCTGTGCGAATACTTATAACGTCTCCTTACACACACTGCGATTCCATCTACTCCGTCTTTTTGTAAGCCTTATTGAAGCGTTTGGCCTAGTAGATTGTATATCAGTCTACCCTTCCAGGCTCTGAAGAAGGCGATACTGCCGAAACGTCAGCCAGTGCTGTACTGTATTGTTTCTCTATGGAAGTAAATGTATGCTGTTTAAAAACCTCGTGATTGCTGAAAAAGAAAACGACACATTCATATTCCAATGCCGAGGTTAATAGAAAGTCGATCCTGGGAACTAGTCAAATCAATATTCAACAGCAACCTCCGGTAGCTAACTGTAAAAGCAATTGTGCCTAAATTTTTACTCGACTGCCCGCATGTCTAATATAACAATTTTTTTTGAAATTATATTTACTCGTTCACGATTTTCTTTTAGTTTGGGTTAATTTCACTCGCCTTGTCGTTTCATTGTTCAATGAGATAATAATGATAAAATGTTGGAAATAATCGCTATTTCTTTAATTTCCTTTTCCGGTCCGGAGTTTTGCAAATATCTCAGCATCATTGTGGTTGTTCCATAAATAATACCCCGCTGTGAAAACTTGCAAAAGGTAGTAAATAAAAAGTGAACACTGTGTATCTCAGCATCATCTTGGTTTTACGTATATATACATAAATATATATATATATATATATATGTCTATACACATAAATCAACGGATCTCCCTCATATGAGGAATCTTGAGCCGGTAAGCCGCGAGGCTGCGTGGCGCGTCCCCAGGTGGCCCATAGGGGGTTAATCGCAGACCAAAAGCCGCTTTTGCTTCCCTGAGGCGCTGGTGGATCCAGAGGATGGACTCCCTGTTTTCGCTGCACCGATTTAGAATATACTTTCTGTATTTGCGTGGCGTGTTCAGGCACGTGTGGGTGGGTGCGCTCTGGTTTATGCGGAATGTATTCCACGAGTCAATTCGGCCAAAAGCCTACAATCAAGTGACTGAGAAGTATATGTGAGGGGCTAGGAATCGCCACCAATAAATAAGCTTCACGTCCACTCTGGGAGAGCGTGGCAAGTTACCCGTGAGTATACCCAGCCCCCACGTTCACAGCCTAGCAAGCTATACACGAGTATCAAAAATGCTAAACACAGTAAAAAAAAAACGGGCCTCATTCCCCTGACCCCGAAAGAGTCCCCAATTTCGCAGCGTTGGGCAGGACGAGCACGGAGAGGCTGCTAAAATCTCAGGGCCAATGGAAGCTACCTGGATTTCGAAGAACTATGGCGACGATTTGTACCTACAGCGCACGCACACTTGCATCCGAGTCTTCGATAGAAGACTTGCTCATGCAAGCAAGAAGGATAAAGTACGACGTCATCAGCCTGGCCGAGACGAGAAGACGCCGGCCCTTCAACGCCGTCTATGACACCGGAGAAGAACTGTTCCTCGGAACATGCGACAGTAGAGGAGTTGGCGGCGTCGACGTTCTCGTCAAAACGAGTTTGCCCATCAACACCGATTCATTCGAACGGCCTACAACCCTAATCGGTCGCTTACGACTAAAAAGACGTGAATCAATTCCGGCTTTGACAATCTCCGACGTTTATGCGCCGACATCAAACTATGACGAAGAAGAAGTCAAAGCGTTCTATATGGACTTAGAGAAGCTCTACAGAGAAGACACACATTCTTTAAGGTCATCACTGAAAATTTCAACGCCAAGATTGGACCAAGAAGGACGTTTGAAGAACGTCACATTGAGACCCACGGATTAGAATGGAACGAATAAGGTGAGCGGCTATTTGAGTTTATCATGGCGACCAAGACAATCCATGATAACTCGCAGTTCCAGAAGCCCCACCCTCAACGCTGGACGTCGGAGTCACCCATTGGGTAGTACCATAACGAAATAGATCCTAAATTCCAAAACCGAAGTCCCAGAACCACCGTAAACTGGGATTTACTCAACTCATTAGTCGGCAGTTGAGATGATGCCGTTGTCGAAAACATCGACGAAGAATACGATCGGCCCATTCAACATCTTCATACTAGCGCTATGAAAGCTGAGAGTTCGAAAGTCACCAAGAGACGTCTGTCTCCAGAGACTCTGGAGTTGATACGCTAGCGTGGAATCGCACGAGCTGCAGGCAACCGCGAACTAACGTCCGAACATGCAAAACAATGCAGGCAGGCGACAAAAGAAAATCTTAGAGAGAGACGAGCAGCAGTAATGATCGAAGCTGCAGAGGGTGGGAAAAGCATTCGCAAAGCACACGGAAGCTTCGCCTATTACAAGACCAAAATGATTGCACTCTGGCGCCCAGACGAAACAGTTCCAGCGTCCAGAAAGGTAATGGAGAAAATCATTCAAGAATATTGCTCAGATCTCTTCAATAGCCACGCGCCCTTCTTAGTTCAAATGAAATAAATAAGGATGGATATGTCGTACCACCAGTTCTCCCTTCCGAAATCCGACATGCCATTTCGTCGGTGAAAAATCGAACAGCACCAAGTCCGGACTGGATAAGACCAGAACACCTAAAGAACCTTCCTACAGTCCTCGTGAACGCACTGGCTCGGCTCTTCACACGTTACCTGTCTGAATGCAAGGTCCTCACTCGGTGGAAGACCAGCGAGACCGTGTTATTGTTCAGGAAGGGTGACTTGCACGGGAAGCCCTTGATAGTCGAGGAGTCCCTACTCAGTACAAAAGGATTTTTCGCGAGCTTTACAAAAATTTCACAACCAAGATAGCATCATTCTACAGCGATATTAACATTGATGTCAAAAGAAGAGTTAGGCAAGGCGATACCATTTCGCCAAAACTATTTACCGTCACCCTAAAGTAGATCATGCGAACATTGGAATGGAATAGTATAGGAGTGGAAATCGACGCTAAACAATTACACCATCTTCGCTTTGCTGATGACATCGTCCTTATAACACTAAACATTAGACAGGCGGAACGTATGCTTGACGACTTTGATAAAGCCTGTGGAAAGATTGGTCCTCGACTAAATCTCACAAAAACAATGTTCATGAAGAACGGATTTGTTTCGCATGCCCCATTCACGCTCAACGGAACGAATATCACCGAATGCTCCAGTTATATCTATCTTGGTCGGAAAATCAATACGACGAACGACCTAGCTCCAGAACTGAGCAGAAGGTAACGAGCGGCTTGGAGAGTATTCAAGGGCATCGAGGATATAGTGAAGAGAACAAAATCACCCGATTGCGTGCCCACCTTTTGGACTCAACGATACTTCCTGCCCTAACGTGTGCATCAGAAACCTGGTTGCTGGTTAAACAGGATGAAAGGTCACTCAGCGCTATCGAACGCGCAGTCGAAAGGACGATGCTAGGAGTATCCCATTCCACGCAAGTAAGGGATGGGATCCGAAGCACCGATCTGCGTCAACGATCAAAAATCATAGATGCCGTTCTGCAGGCCAAACAGTCGAAGATAAGGTGAGGTGGAGACGTAATGTGTATGAATGGCAACCGATGTAGAAGAGCCGTTAGTGACTGGATTCCTCAGGATGTCAAACGTACTGCAGGAAGACCAACGACCCGATGGCCAGAGTTTTTCACAAGAACCCTTAAAGAAAGATATGATGCTCTGCGAGTCCCTAGAGCGAGCAGAACCCACTGGGCTACTCTTGCGCGAGACTGGGAAAACGGAAGATTTATTGGCGCACGCTCGAACCGCTCGACGATCAAGGGGACTGCAGTTGTTGCAGGTGACATGTGATATATATATGTATATATATATATGTGTGATATATATATATGTATATATTTGCCTCCCAACGGTTTACCGCCTCATCGTGGCTTGGAGGTGTTCCTGGGTGTCGCACTGCGATGTACAGCGGGCAGTTTCATCGACCCGGCAGGGTCTTCCAAGCTGCACAGAAGTCCGGCGTTTCCATCAGGAACTCTAGCTAAAAGTAAACCAATACCAAGATCCACCACCGTCTTGGTATCAAAGTTGCATGGTGGTAAATCTCCCTTTGATCCACAAGGGCTGCGACTGCTTGTCGTGGTGAGGACCGGGGCAGACCTTGGCCAGGCTATACTCGGGATTCCAGAAACCACAATGGCTTAAGGGCTGTTCAAGTATCAAGTAAGCATATATATGTTTATATATATATATATATAC
>UYYA01000987.1:0-25636 GCA_900624975.1 Angiostrongylus costaricensis | reverse complement strand
AGACGAAGACGTCGAAACGTTAGCTGAAAATAAATATATTTATCAACCTCGTGCAAGCTTATCAAGAAAGAATACATAAAGGAAGATAAATATATCATACCACCGGTTCTCCCTTCCGAAATCCGACATTCTATTTCGTCGGTGAAAAATCGAACAGTAGCAGGTCCGGGCTGGATATGTAAGATCCGAACACCTGAAGTGCGTCTTACCGCTCTACGCAAACACACTGGCTCGGCTGTTCACCTGTCTAAATTCAAGGCCCTTGTCAATGGAGGACCAGCAAAACCGTGCTATTGTTCAAAAAGGGTGACCTACACGATGTCGGCAACTATCGCCCAATCTGCTTGCTGTCTGTCGTCTACAAGTTTTTCTCCCGAGTCATCCTAAACAGGATTGACAGAACAATGGACGAAGAGTAGCCATGTGAGCAAGCAGAGCTTCGAGAAGGATTCAGTACGATGGACCACTTCCACACGATAACAGCATTCATTGATGTATCGTGAGAGTACAAAAGCCCGCTCTGTTCCGTTTTCATCGCTGTAAAAAGACCTTTGACTCAACGGAGATAGAAGCAGTCATGGAAGCCCTGGACAGTCTGGGTGTCCCTATGCACGCAGTACATAAAGATTTCTCGTGAGCTATATAAAAATTTCACAGCCAACGACTGTCACCATTCTACAAAGATATTACGTTAACGTTAAGAAAGTGGTTAGACAAGGTGATAACATCTCGCCAAAATTATCTACCACCACTCTCAGGAACGTTATCCGAACATTGGAGCGGGACAACACGGGAGTGAAAGTCGATGGTCGGCAATTACACCATCTTGGTATTCTTTGCTGATGACATCGTTCTTATACCACCAAACATTATCCAAGTGGAACGAATGCTTGCCGGCTTTGATAAAGCCTGTAGAAAAATCGGTGTTATACTAAATTTCATAAAAACGATGTTCATGAGGAACGGATTGGTTTCGCATGCCCCATTCACGCTCAACGGAACGAATATCTCCGAATGCTTCATTTACGTTTATCTAGTTCAGAAAATCGACATGATGAACGACTTAGTTCCAAAGTTGAGCAGAAGGAAAAGAGCGGCCTGAGGAGTTTTCAAGAGTATCAAGGATGTAATGAAGAAAACAAAGAACTCTCGCCTCCGTGCCCACACTTCCGACTCAACGGTACTTCTTGCCTTAACGCGTGCGTCAGAAACCTGGTCTCTGCGCAAACAAGGTGAAAGACTACACCCAGCGTTATTGAATACGCAGTCGAAAGGAGTATTCCGTAACACGGAAGTGAGGGAAGTGATCCAAAGCTTCGACTTGCGTCAATGGTCAAAAATCGAAGATGCAGTGCAGTTCTGCACGCCAAACCGTCGGAGATAGGGTGAGCCGGACACGTAATGCGTATGAATGACAACCGATGGACACGAGCCGTTAGTGACCGGATTCCTCGGGATGTTAAACGCACTGCAGGAAGACCACCGAATCGACAGTAAGAGTTCTTCACGAAAAGTTTAAAAGAAAGGTATAATGCTCAAAGACTTGCTAGAGCGTGCAGAACCAAATGGGCTACTCCTGCAGGCGACAGCGAAAAATGGAAGATTTGCTGGCGCCCGCTCGAGTCACTAGACGATCAACTGGATCATTTGTGATACAAGTGATTTTTCACGAGAGTCCTTAAATGATGGTCGAGTAGATGTTTCCTGGAACCCAGAGATAATCGTGCTGATGCGGTCCCGCGAGGATTGGAGAGATTTAGCTGGTTCCAGACTAGTCTGGTGCCCATTTTCCGAACCCGGAGGCATGAGAGGCTTGCTTGGCCCTGGGCGGAATCTTGAGTAGGGTGATCCTTCCGCGTCATTGAAACGATAAAAATAGCTCTAATCAGCGTAACAAATGATGCTAAATTGAACACTTTTCGCGGATGAAGAAATCAGACTAGTTGTGAACCCTGGATTTGCAAATTCCCAACGGTTTATCGCCTGGTCAGAGTTGAAAGGTGTTGAAAAGCAGGAGGTGAGAAGGGGGTTCATCCTTGGGCAGGGCCTTCTAAGCTGAGGAAGAGTTCAGTGTTTCCATTAGGAAGCCCAACTGGAAGTAAACCAATACCAGGATCCACCACGGTCCTGGTATCAAGCTAGTCATATTGTGGTAAATCTCCCACTGATCCACGGGAGTGGCGATTGCCTTTGGTGGTAACTACCAGGGGCAATATTTGGTCTGGATAAGCTCAGGACTCCAGGGAACCACAATGGTTAAGCCAGCAGAACTGCAAAAAGAAGGAAATTGTGCTGGAGCCTGCACAATAAGTGAAGATGGGCCATCGAAGTAACCAACTATCAAAGTGAGAATTTGCAAAATAAGCATACTAGAAGGAAACCAGGCCTGAAGAATATTCTCGCTCATCGTGGCTGGATTTTATGGACATGAGATGATCCTTATTTGGAAGAAGGAAATCCGAGTCGTCTCTATGTCTCACATGGCAGATCCGTGAGAACTAACACACTGACATGTTAACGCATCGTTTGTAACAAGAAAGCAATGAAATAATTCCACACTATTTTCTTGTGGTAGACAGCAAGGCACCAGAGCAATCGCTATATGAACAATATTTTATATTAAATAGAGAACGTTCTCTTTCTCATTATGTTCTTTTCTCACAGTACCTATGAAGTGCTTCCTTCCAGCTCATCTCCTTGTTTCACCGCTGCCAGAAAATGCTCTTCAACATCTTTGTACACTAATGGCCGCACACTTGCAAGGACCAACGACTGATGAAACGATCTGTAATCTCATTATGTGTTGACATTTTTGTACTGATAAAAACACTGTCTACAAAAGAGTCACGCCCGTTCCTATAGCACCCTGCCTCCGAGTAGCATCTGGAATTCGCCATCGCCTATTTCTTCTCGTCTCTTCTTGCGCGACTACTTGTTTCCTAATATTCCTAGATAGGTAGTATTTCTGTAAGTCATATGCCCCTTATACGACAAAATGTCGGTTACAGAAGCTACTTTCTCATTATCATTACAACTCCTTAATCTCCGCATTATTTTTGCTAATTGATTCCTTTCTTATGTTATTGGTTATATCGTTTATATGTGTAATGGGTTAATTACCCGAGTTGGATATACATGCTGTGGGGATAAGGTAAACATCCCATCATCACATCACAGTTCGTTGGAGCAATGAGTCCAGTCTTCAACACTCTGCTTCTGAACACGACGTTATGGGCACATCTAACACCTTCATCCTTAAATCTTCGGTGCCAAGTGAACACTGATGTTCAGCTTCACGAGTCTTCCTAATAACACAGCCGACCTGTGCGGGTAATACCCACGTATTTTCGAACTGTTCTAGGTGTATATCACCTATATAACGCATTGTTCCATTGATCTTCGAGTGACTCTAGCGGGTGCCAGTAAATCTTCTATTTTTCCCTGTTTCGTGCAGGAGTAGTCCAGTGGGTTCTGCTCACTCTAGGAACTCGTTGAGCACCAATCAATCCTTTCTTCGACGATCTTCGTAAAGAACTCTGACCATGGAGTTGGTGGCCATGCTGCTGTACTTTCGACATCCAGAGGAATCCAGTCACTAACGTTACGTGTCTGGCTCACCTTGTCTTCGACAGCTTGGCGTATAGAAAAACATCTTTGATTTTTGATCGCTCACACAGGTCGGATCCTTAGATCGTTTTCCGTATTTGTGTGGCACGGGATACTTCTATCATCGTCCTTTCGACTGTGTGTTCAATAACGCTGAGTAATCTTTCATCATGCCTACGCGCAACCAGGTTTCCGACGCATACGTTAAGGCATAAAGTATCGTGGAGTCGAAAAGGTGAGCAAGGAGTCGGTTGTTCTTTGTTCTCTTCATTACATCCTCGATGCTCTTGAAAGCTCTCCAAGCCGCTCGTTTCCTTCTGCTCAGCTTTGGAGCTAGTCGTCCATCATGTTGATTTCTCGACCTAGATAGATATAACTGGAGCATTCAGAGATTCGGAGATATTCGTTCCGTTGAGCGTGAATGGGGCATATGAAACCAATCCGTTCCTCATGAACATCGTTTTTGTGAGATTTAGTCGAAGACCATTCTTTCCATAGGCATCGCCAAAGTTGGCAAGCATTCGTTCCGCTTGGTCAATGTTTGGTGTTATAAGAACGATGTCATCAGCAAAGCGAAGATGGTGTAATTGCCGAACATTGATTTCCACTCTCACGTTGTCCCATTCCAGTATTCACATGACGTTCTCAAAGGTTGTGGTAAATATTTTTAGCGAAATGGTATCGCCTTGCCTAACCCCTTTTTTGACATCGACGTCAATGTCGTTGTAGAACGGTGATATTTTGTTTGTGAAATTTTATTCTAGCTAGGTAACGCTGTCAATCAGCGGATGCTGCAACAGAGACTGACCAATTGCAAACCTTCCACTTAGAAACGCCGACTTCCTATCGAACATTTCAACACAGCGACATAAACTTTCTGTCGCAATTCATAAGAATAATCGAGTATTGCCGTCCAAACCCAGGAACGATTGTCCAACTGATTTTCTATCTGATATCCAGTAATTCAATTCGTATCGCGACTATCGACCAATCCCCACCCTACGGAAAGTTTTCTGTGCTCACTGTTGTTCTGTCATTGTAGCGTCATGGATTCTGTTCTCCTCTCTGTCGATGTCCCTAACTTTTCATTGGATTTGCCAAAATAGGTATGAGAGAAATTTACTATCGTGGACAAGAACTTCTAAATTCATAAGAATAATCGTACTGTTCCTGTAATGTGAGAGCACCTGGAAGAGAATGTCTGGACTTGTATATAAGACTTGACAAATGGAGATGACATAATCAACGAATTCTGTGGAAGCTTAGGCAGAGCACTGCAGAACTATTTCGAATTAACAGTCCAGGTTACACTGAGTGAGGAACATCTTGATAGCAGCGATTTGAAATATAATCTTAAATTCGGAACAAGTTACGCAGATTCCACTGGAGTGTTGTAAAATTATAAAATATTGCGTTGGCACACTACTTTTTTAAACATTCAGCTTTAGAACTGTTGTTAGCATTTGGCTAGATAACACATGGAAAAGATTGAACAGTGGGGAAACAGTCATCATAAGCGGCCCAACGATGCTGCAGAGTTGCACACAATAAAATGTCGTTGGCTAATTTAGCGACTGAAGCTGGTGTTTCGACAAGTGGGAGTAATCCTATTCAACCTCTGAAGTAGTCGAGGAGCCACTGCACTTTGCAGACTTCTAGAATACTTTTCTCTCTGTTGAGAACGTACACAGTTTTTATAAAATATTTCTCTAATTTTTTATTTCGAGTTTTTGAAAATTCCAGCTTAAGCGCGTCAGCAAGAAACGTCCTCGAATATAGTGGTAACACCATCCTCCATTTTGTCTTTCTGGAAGAAATCCCCGTGTTGAATTCCATTTACGTACGTCATATAAACCCCAACGAAAAGGAAACCGGGAAAAGCACTTCAAGGAACGGTTATGGACAATCGACACACGACTCCGACGACGTCAATGACGGTAAAACGTCGGCCGAATAAAGCTTTATGTCAACCTCATGTTAATTTAGTAATTCAAAAGATATCTTTCAAAAGTACGCGCTTTGAGAATTGTGAAGTTAAAATTTTGTTTTTGCAGAGCAATAGAACTTGTGTGGAGAAAGATTTGTAGATTCCAAATTTTTTTTATCTCAAGCTCAGCATCTACAGCGATGTCTTGTTTTAAAGTTGAAAGCAGCCACTATTCTTTCGTATCAAATGGAATAGAATTTATTTGTATACTGACTACCACTTAACTACAGTATAATTCAATAATCAGTGTACTTTTCCGTCGATAAGGTAACATAACACGAAATTGTTGTAGAAGTTTCATTCGGCTTACGTTTCGGTGCCTACCCCTTCTTCAGAGCCGCGGTGATCCGAATTGATTGTCCACAGCAGTTCTTCCTTGCGATGTATTATGCCTCGACGCAGTGCATTTCGGGGGTTAAGTGCTAGAGAAAGTTTAACAATATCTTTGTCTGATGAGTATTCTGTTTCTTCACATAAAGTTCGAAGATGCTCCGCATTGCCTTCATTCTCCATTGGGGTCACGCTACGCGTTCATTGAACAGATTTGAAGACAAGGTGATACTCTAGATTTCTCTGAATCTAGCTGTGATCTGGATGTACTCTGTGTGGGAGAATATCCATTCAATTTTAAATTGCTGAAGCAATTTACTTTTCCCAGAAGAGGAAAAAGATTTTATTTAAAGGCACGTTGTCCAAACTCAAGAAACAGTTAGACGACGTGGAGTTGCCTATCTATTAGCGTTCTTTGCCTCAGCAATAACTTCAAAGAAGTGGAAAGGTTTTCTTCAGTTCAAGATCTTTTTATATGACATTCCATAGAATGGGTTAAGGAAATGTGGAACAGAACTTTGGAATGAAGGAAAAGAACAAAAAGAGAGCACTACTTTTCTGATATGTCGTATTGCGGGCGCCTAGAGAGTGTGTGTGGCTAAACGAGGTTACAGCACCACAAAACCGATACCCGATAGGACTCCTTTCTCTCCCGGTGAGAAGTCTCTCAACACTTAATTCTCAATGGTTTATTTTCTTGCGCGCGATTTCCTTCTATGCAATCATGTATGGAGGAAACGTCAAAATTCCCGTATGAAAGGACTATTATAGCATATTAGGTTCGTAGCGTAAAACGGCGCCTATAACTCCTAATAGATATTTATTAAATATCAGATCCATTAACGTGCAGTTAGGCTGCAACTGATCTCCTCCCGTTGCTGCTCGTACAATCTGGTACTGCAGACAGCAGAACGTGGGCGCGGTGTACCATAGGTGTACTTCGGTGATTGAGAACCCTAAGCCCTAAGATGATTGTGCGCAGGCAGCTGCCAGAAATCGTCGTCCTAGTTACATTGGTTTTCTCATAACTGGTATCACGGATGGAACTTTCGAAGTTTTGCTCAGCTCATTTCGTTGTGTATGTAGAACTTCTTCCTAGACACTTCGTAATCAGGAATACTCCTTCACTGTGGTAATACGGTGAATTGAAAAAGGAAGAAATTTTGTTCGCATTAAGGAAGTTGTAGAGACATTGCTAATTCTCTAAACTACAAGATAACTCTCTGCATTTACTATGCCTTGAACTCAAGCTCCAACTACAAAATGTGTATTTTATACTGGAAGAGGAAGAGGGTTAGAACGTATCGTGAATTCTCGGCACTAGGTTAAGGCTGCTTTGCACACTAGCTGTTTTTGCCCACCGTCGACCCTTTAGGAGATCCTTATTTGCAGTATGGAAGAGACGAATATGTAGGGGGGTTCGGTTGGCGTACGCAAAATTTGCGATCCGTGCAAGGTTATCTGAGATGATATCTGATAGTTCACATGCATCGATATCTCTTCTCACAGGCCCTCCCCCGTCGTTATCTGTCTTCAGCTCATGTCTAAGATTTCGTACGAACAAGTGTTTTTGAATTACAAGAAATAAATTAATCGTCTTCTTATACGTGGAGTTTTTCCTTATCAGTCTAGTACTTTTTAAGCTTTCTAGAATCCTGTCGTTTTACTATGTCGAATTTATTGTTAAAGAATCATTAAGATAATTGAGGGAGTTATTGTCATCACAAGTGTCATATTCCATTTTGTTCTTCCCTTGGATATAATTCGCACTCCTATTGTGCAGTGATTTCTGGATGATTCATCGAGAGCTTTATTCTGCAGTTTCATATTTGTATGCTTTACAGAGCTATGAAGCTCTCGTCCATTTCGGAATAACTGTTTATAGCGCTCCAGATTATAAAGTCTGCTGTTTTACTGCGGGATTTGATAGCATTCTTCTTGGAATTGCTACTTATACTGAAATGCACATTGTAGTTGTCAGCTTTTTTAGAATGTAGATGTAAACTATGCAGATAATCACGCAGAGATAACAAGCTGTCCTTGGAGATGAATTGCAAACGTGTACCAGGAGATCAGGTTCTCAGCTTCGCTCCATAGCCATTCATCGCATTCGAATGTGCTGGGACAGAATGTCTGTAGAAAGTCTTTGTTACCGAACAACCTTGTGAAGTCTCTGAGAATGTCGAACCACCCTCACTGTTCGACACCAAACACTATTCATCTTTCAACCTCTTTCTTTCAACATTCTTCGGGTCTTACCATACTCGCAGAACACTACAACTGAAATCTAGTTTTGCTAATCGATCAGATTATCTTTGTAATAGATAGTGTTTGGATGGCAGTGACGACACACGTGACGACGTTCTTAGATCTACAATCTTTCAGTGCCCGTTGTCTCTTGAAGCTTCACTGCAGAAATCCTTTCCTATTTAGTGTAATTCGTTGGTGACAAAGCCTGATCAGAAAAGTTACTTCATATTTGGTTCTTTGCACAGTTCCCTTCGTTATATGACATCGATGTTCACGTTTTCTTTCTGCAAAAACTTTTCACAAGGTAGGTTTGAATAACTTTTGAGAGAAATCCATTTACTCCGGCAGAACTTCATAATAGATTTTCAGTTCCGTGCAGTTTACAAATAGAATGATTGTTTCCTAAACGTTAAAATGTGTCCAATGATTTTGCACTTCTCTAAGGCCAAATTTTATTTTTTTTTTTATTAGAAATGGAAAAATTTAAACTGGGGACAATGAAAGGCCGACCGGTTATTAACAGCACATTTTGTCGTTCGCAAATGTATCGTTATTCCTTCGCTTTCATTCCAAGAAAATTAATTGATGACATTTTCCAGTTTCTTTCAGTTTTTTCAGGTAAATTATATTCACGAATTTGCAGGTACCTGAAAGGCTGTCATGAAATGGATAGTGGAGCCGATGAAGCACACCGCTTGCCGTTGCTGACAAAATTTTATGAGGTGAAACGTTTTCTGGATCCTACTGCGGATGAACGGCAATTGCTCCCCTGGAGAACCACAAGATTGAATACTTCACGAAAAATAATGTGGAGTCCGTGGAAAATTTCAACTGCTTGGTACATTGCTGAATGGCTGTTTTTTCCTTGAATGTGCGTAAAGTTTCCACCAGACAGTTCTCGCATCGTTCACATGCCCGAACTTTCCGGATCAAAAGAGGTTCACCGTTTTGGGACCAAGTCTCAACCATATACCAGGAATTGGCTGTCAACTCGCCTCCAGTTTATAATGTTGGGCCCCACCTAGTGTGCGGTGTTGGTGATAAATTCATGTGTGCAATCGTTGGGCATCTGAAAGAGGCCATCGTCACGGTGAGATGGTAGACCATTAACGTAGACACCGAAAAAATGAATTTGAAAACCTCATCATGTGTAGAAAAAGAGGTGTCAGCCTAAGAATTGTTGCGAGAAGCACTATTTTTTCGCACAGAATTAAATACTCTTTATAATTCGTTTAAGAAATTGAGAACACTACTCTATTTATTCCAAGAATAGTCTTTTTTGCAGGTCTTCTACCTTCCCTTGATGAAGTCAATAGGTTTTACATCCCGACACCAAGTTAACCTGGTGCAGAGATTTTCCCCTCTTTTTCATACTCGTAAACTAAAAGTCGTTATTAGAGTGAACTAAGCTTACAGTAATGAGATGAACAGCCGCACACATTAGATTGTTCGGAAATCAAGGAGGGGTTTCGCTCTGCATTCTTTAAAGTTGCATATCTCAGCTCATAATAAACTTTGTTAACCAAAATACGAACAGTTAGAGCCCACAGATTTTTCTACTCTACAAAAAGCGAGTTTCTTTAATCCGTTTGGGTAAAACTCCGCACTTCTGGAGGAGATAAGTGCGACGAAGACAGTTTCGGCCTCGCTCGGCAATTTGCTAATGTTGTTGTGCTGGAGATTCTTTGGACCGCAGGAGCCAGATATATATACTCCTACACGAACTCGTGCTCGACTATTGGCCTCTGTTTATGCAATGCACCAGGTGATCTCTGATGGCTTCACGTAGAAATGCTGAACGAAGAATATAAAATGGTTAACGATCAGTAACCCAACTATCGCTTTACTTTCTTCACGACAAGAGACTTAATGGTACATTTACGCAGTTTTGTCCTTTCATTTTTTTTCTTCTCTCTATTCACTTGTCCATTTACTTGGCCTTCGTTGCTTCCAAATTCTCCTCGGTAGTTTAAATTGAGCACAGGGGGAACCGTTTTTGTGACCTTTGCCAGCCCGTGGTCAAGTCGATTCTGCCGAACCATCCATTAGCTACTCTTTGGTGTCACTGTCATAGATAGTCCTAACAGCAAACGTTTTTAGAAGCCAAAATTATACAAATCTTAGCTTTAGTTTGATAGAGATATTTTCTAAACGAATCCCTTAATCAAAGTATAGAGAGAACAGCCATCCAGTCTCATTCATACCTGTCCTCATCCTAAATGTTCTAAAAAAAGAGATCGAAATCTAGGTGGAAAACAAGTAAAAGAAACACTGAATCAGCGGAAAAACGTTATAGCACTCTTTAAAACATTCCATTTATAATTTATAATACATCTATGTTGTTACATCACGATTTTCCCCTTTGTTAACCAAAGTACTTCGGAACGGACACTAACGTAATTGATGCTTATCTTTTTCTTGTACGCAATGCCTGAAATGGAAAACAACATATTTTGTTTTGCAAAGAAGGAAACCGAAATCACTTTCTTCGATCAATAGATAAATAGATAAGAAGTGAATCAGGTTGCAACCTGACATCGGTTGTAGAGGTTGTAAAACGTTTTTCGTCCTGTCATAGTTACCATGGCCTAAAAATTGATGACATTATTATTTTCTATAATACGAGCCGATAGCAAATGTATCCCACAGTGCAAATTCCAGCAATCCTGGTTTCCGATTCTTTTCTTCGCATTCACCGTTCACGAAGGTCTTCGAAGTTTTTGTGTTTCGTCATGAATGTTGTTGAATGTTGGTTCAATCGATTCTCCCTGGAGTCCTGATATAGCTGGGCTAGGGCGTTCCCAATTGGATTGTAGAGAATGGACGTTTCCCGATCAGCCTTGTACGTACTTCCCGAACCCTGCAGTAAGAGACTTGGTGGGTTCAGATGCGAGGTCGTTCCATCGTCTGTCTAGATTGGTCATTCGCATAGTGAACAAGACCTCTTGACCATTGCATCACCCCCTCCTAAAGAATTGATGATAAGGAACCAAAAACTAAGAAAGCGATTGTTTTAGCTGTTTGAGGTAACCTAGCTGATCATACCGATCTCTTGAACGAATTCAATGCCATGAACTTCGTTTTAAGGTTCATAGACGTTCATAGACGCGTCACTTGATCAACAGTATCACTCAAGCGTGCGCCCTTCGTACTGGCCAGAGAAGCATTCAGATGTGCTCACTCTTCTTGCCAACAATGAAAACACTGACTCGTCACAGTTGTGAGACGCATTGACTTACATTCTGAGCGCAATCGCTCGACTGTTGTATGAGAATCATTCGCTCGCCGTCGCGAATCACGAGGAATGGTGCGCGCATCCCTGTCAGGCGCAATGACTCCATTGCTCTCAGAAGGGCAGTGACCCGTGGGACTGGTTTAATCATAGATTGGTCTCCACTGTAAAATTTCTAAATTCTTTAAAGCTTTAAAAACCGTAGAGAATGCACTCTGGCTCCAGTGTATGTTGTATTTCGACATTCAAAAAGTAGCACTCGCTATGAAGTGCTAAACAAATGCGGAGAAAAACGACCGATTGAGAAATTACATTCAATTTGTGATGAGACTAAACGGCTAGTCCTAGAGTTTATATCGTGAAGTATTTTTGGAATTTAGGTGTACCTATTAACTTCATTCTCTCTTTTTTCTCCTTTGGAACCAAATATAATTGAGTAAATTTCACTCTGCATTAGTTCGATTTCAAGAGATGAGCAGCTCGAATTACAAATATCATGGAATATTTTTGAATATTTAATGTTAACGTAGGAATCCAGTAGTTCTTTGGAAGAGTGGGTAGAGTGATTTTAACGACTGCTAGCTCTGTACGGTTTAACAATGTCTTCTGGTGTTCAGATTTTGATTCGTTGACTACCAGACGCTTGAAAATGTAGTGACTTTTTACCCATTTATTTTATTTTGCAGTGGTTTTTTACATACAATGATTTTACGGTGGAAAACTTTGTAATCTAAGGGATGTTCGGTTTGAAATCATTGGAAACTTGTTTTTGAACAGCATTTGTTTTCTATACCCCGATGCCATCACTACATCCGACTTCAGCTCTGTTGTATTTCTTCCATTTTGCTTCTTAGCACTCTTGCACTCCAAAATCCTCCAAATTTTCTGGGATATTGCGAAAGACTTGACTATGACATTAATAGGAAGTGACAGGAAGGAACTAGGAAGAACTAGGACTAGGAAGTCATAGACAGGGAGAGAGCTACCGTAGGTAGTGGCCGAGCGGCGCTTCCTTGGGAACCTGATTGGCACAGCGTCTGTAGTAGCGCTCGAAACCGGATCGACGTGCTCAATTACGTGGTGTACTAACGTGCTTTATATCTATTTAGTTACTGGGGTTACATTAGGTTCATCCGTGTCCTTACCATTTCAGCTGGAACGACTTCGTTTGGTTGCATTCATTAATGTCAACGGGATGACTTCTGGCTCCAGACTGTCTTAACCATAACGGTTTCCAGTTGTTTTCTATTGCCACGCGTCGTCGCCATTCGCAGAGGCTAACTGGAAATTGTCTGCGGTCGGTCGACCTTCTTCCCAGACTTCGACTGCGCACTCCCAGACGCCCGACTAGATACCATCGATTCAATTTTCGCATCGCCTACACTGTTCTGAGACTGTTTGATAGATCCCTCCTTTCTTTTTGAAAACCTGGTCGATTGATCGGATATTTCATTTCTATTTCTCTTTACTTATTTCATGAAACTAAGTAACATGAAATTTAGGTGTTAGATAGTTTTAGGAATGTGGAAAAGTGTGGCGCGATTAATTTTGTTCTCCGAAGAAAACTTGTCCTGCAACGTCAATGAGGTGCACTAAAATCGATTGAAGTGAAAGACAAATCAGCTCAACCTTTACACTTTTCTCTAGGAGTACGATAGATCTTAAGTGGAGGATTGGGCCTTTGTAAATCTACACGTCAGCGTAGCTGGCTCACATCATGGATAAATCAGCGATTATTCATTTCAAAAGTCGGAATTAATATTTCCTGCTCTGAAATTTTTTGATGTAAAACATAGATCACCTAAGAATTTATGTGGACCGAACACATTGCTGTCATGGTGGGTTTGTAACAGAAGCTGAAATCAGCCGAATTTGATTCGAGTAAATACCAACTACGTGTTCGTTCGTTCTTTCTAGTGTAGAGACTACCCAGTAGGTTTTGATTACGGGACTACCACCAGCACACCTTTCATACTAAACCTTTCATTTCCTGCTATTTTTTACTGGAACGTTGTCATAGGTTACTCATGGGTTCCTCGTCTGACTATGCGGTATTTGTTGTGTATGCTATGCTCACCTAAAACTTATCGGACTCTGTCAGAGTAGAATCACTATATGCATGCAAACGCACACACCTGCGTATAACTCCCCTTATACTGAAAGTGTAAGTCAGTTTGAAGCGCTAGAAAAAATGGCTTGTCCACCTCTTGATCCACCTGCACCTAAAAGCAAGTAGATGCTCAATTTTTCTCCACGTTGAAAGCTCTGTTCGTCACCTGGCCATGAGTTTCATGTCTTCGTAGTAATCTTGATCGAGACCATTCATATGAGAGGGATCAGTGGAATAGAGAATCTGCATTTTAGGTAATTCTTTTTACATCGAACGACCTTTCCCAGTTTTTGAGTAACTAGTACTTTGTGGTTTGACTTCTGTATCCATAAACGATTAAACAAGAATCGAAAGCGACTATGTAGTTTTTCTGAAAAGCAAATGATTTAGGGGATGAGCGTCCATTTTCTGCTGTGCTGCATTGATATGTGTCTTTTGTAAGTACGTAAGCAAGCTCGCGCATGCATGTGTGTTAACGTGCTTACGTGTATACCAACGATATGGTAGACGCTCAGTTCGGCTAATGAAGGATTTGGCGCACTTGATGTCTCCCCGATTTCGAACTTGGAAATGAAAAGTAACGATACAGGTAGTAGATATGCTTTTTAAAAGATGTGTCGACCAATACTACCTTTTCGGGTGCTTCTCGTCGAAGCTTCAATGTCAACCTATGGTGGAAAGTGAAGCATGCCATATTTGCTTGGAAAACTTTTGCACAAGAGATTAGGCCTTGTCGTCATCACTGGCTATTTAAACATTAAGTTTTGACCTATGCTTTAACTCGGGAGATCATGCCTTCACAATGGAACTCACAAATTACAAATTGGAATTGTGTGAATGTGATAAGCGGGTGTTCAAGGAGTTGGCGATGATGGGCGAAGGCAGTCAACTGCATAGGTTTTGTTCCCAATTTGAAATGTAGAGCTCTCTCAGTGTAGAGTATCATAACGAAACAGTCCACTGCATATTAGTCAAAAAGATTTGTCCAACCAATGCCGATGTCATTCCGAAGTTTTCCGCGGGTTATCAGACTCTTCGATGTATGATGGATTTTCCTTTCTCAGAAAGGAGGAGTAGCCGTATCATTATTGAAACGAAATCACGAATCCGTCACAAATCGGTCTATCTGGCCTTTCGGAAGGTAGTGTTGCTGAAGACATCAATTAGAAATTTGATCACTTTTCTTAACACGTCGGCCGTGTTAAAAGATGGAGAGTTCTGGCACACCACTGTGTTTTACGAGCTATGACCAAATCGTATGCAAACTTGTAGATTGCATATCCTCTAGATAACAAACAAGAACGATTCTGAGGAAAAAAGTAGCACTGCCGGCTGGGTGCGCGTGTAATGTAGAGGTTAGAGGTGCCCTACACACACATCGGTTGGATTCCAAGTTCAGTAAGGCTTCCATCTCTCCGGCGTCAGCGATTTGATAGTAGACTTGTCTGGGAGCATAACATAGCAGCACTGACTCGATGCCAGGCGAACGCAAGTTATTATGTAGGCCAGATATGCATTCATTCACCTCTAGCGATGCCTGGCGAAGTCGATTGCATAGCACAACCTTCAGAGATTGATCAAGACCGAGAGTTTTATCTCTTATGATTTGCGGCTAGAAACGTTAGGGTTGGGAAGAGCATTTGACACGTCTGCTCGACTTCAGAAATTGGAAGACGAGATGGTTGTCCTTCAGTGTTACAGGCGTAGTAGTCACTGCATCCAAGAGAACAATAGAGAAAAGTATCTACTTCTTCGACGACCTTATCTATCCGATCTATATCAAAGCACATAGGAAGGATATGTCGTCCAAGTGATGGTTCTTTTCCAAGCTGCACATGCTACCTCGTTGATGAAAGAGCCACACAGCACCAGAACTTCACCACACCACTGTGGAGTGACTTTGTAATTGAAATGAGTGGAGAGGTTCGTTAAGGTTATATCATCCCACCAAAATTATTTGCAATCGCTGTGCAGGACCTTTTACGAAAACTATATTAGAGGTAATATGAGAGTGAAAGTCGACAGCCGGTGGTTATAATAAATCTGCTTTGCTGATAGTATCTCTACTATAGCATCTAGCACAAGATAGGCGAAATGAATACTGACTAATTTCGATAGCGTTTGTGGGAAAATTGCTATTCGATTGAACGTAAAAAAACGATATTCATGAAAAGCAGACCTCGTTTCCGATGCTCAATAATGCCTAGAGGAACGAGTATCTCCAATTGCTGCAGTAATATGTATGTGGATAGAGACATCAGGGTGATGGACAACTTAGCTCTAGATCTAATCAGAAGGAAATGAGCGGCATAAGGAGCATAAGGCATAAAGAACAGCGTGGAAAATTTAGTACAGAAAGCAAAGAATGGCTCTTACAGTGACACTCGTTCGACTCGAAAGCCTGGGCACTGAGTTAGCAGCACGATTGATCTCTGAACGTTATCGAACGCGCTTTCGAACGTGGCAATACGAAATTCTATATTACGTCAACCAATGTAGATTAGAGACACTACTGTACACGCCAAAATATTGGAAATCAGGTTTGGTGAAAACGTGACCGTGGGTAGACTGGGTCCCGCGGTGTACTGAGCGTTGAGCAGGAAAACCACTGGCCAGATGACGAGACCAGAGAATCCTGAGCGAAACATGTGGAATTTTTCGAATTCTCGGAGAGATCGCAACCAATTGGGTAACTCTTGAATGCGGCATAAAGAAATGGCGACTTTTCTGCGGCCTATTTAAGTCACTTGATCGTCGAGGGAGAAACGGTCTGGTATTTTGTTCAGTCGTTAGATATCCAATGATTAAAGAGGTATTTTTGAAAAATTGAGTTTTCCTTTAGTCGGAATTCGGAGTGTTTGGTGTCCCTGAACGAATCTACGACTCACAAGTAAGTTTGTGACGGAACTTTCTTCATTTTCTTTTTTTTTAATCCACATTGATCAGGACCTCTCTGTTTAATGTCTACTGTCTCGTTAGCGAGCTCCGTTTTCATGGTAATTGGATTGATTTCGACTCCTTCGGATCTCCGTGCTGAAGATGTGTCACTTGACCGGCATAATAGTTTGTCCTCGTTTCGTTCGTCGCTCACGCATTTCAAGGTCTTCGCAAACCCGCCACCGTTAGCTCGCGTTGTTCTCCCCTTGGACTGATCGCGTCCCGATCAGGAACGCAGGCACTCAATTCCATTCGATAATTGTTGAAAATGCTTCAGCTAACCTAAAGCATCATCCAATGTCGGAAAGTCTTTCGAAAAAGTGGTTTTTCCCTCAAATGAGTATCCAATGTTTCGAAACGACAGATACAACCTTGTGCTTTCAATTATGTGACAACCTTAATAGAATATTTGTTAGTTCTGAGCGAATTCGTTACCCAATTTATTCATGTTTCTTTCTAACTAATGTCTTTAGAGAAGCTCATTCCTGAACCACAATCTATCTGTATAGCTGTCAGAGGAATAAGCTGTCCTACCCCAATCCACTGACCGCGTTATTTGTTTTTTTACATTCACGAAACATGCAAAATTCCGCTTTTCCTATGTGTCATTTCCTGTCGGTTCCTGTAAAATCGTCTTCATACAGTTTCTTCTCGATAGCAATTCTCACCAGCTTCTTAGCTAAGTTGACATTCCACGATTTTTTGTGACGACATAGTATATGAAAGTAGCAAAGTAGAAGACAGACGACATTAATCCAGAAAAGTGAGCGATTTAATAGCCGAGGCTAAAGTGAAGTGGTTTTGAAAACGTTTCCTCTGGATTCGTTGTTGCTTTCGCATGCGTTGCTTTGAACGTATCTCAGCTCGTGTCAGAGATAGGGCTCTCTAGCGAAGACGGACATAGGAGACTGTCGACATCGCGCCGTCCGTCATCGCTTCGTCCCAGAGGGCCATGAAGTGCCCTCAGCGGCTTGCGGACAAGGCCCGCTCTCTTCTTGTCGGCGCCACTCGTCAACTTCAGGTTCGTGTCAAAGCTCACTTTTCAACTTCTTTTGCGATTTTGCGCCATCATCTTTCGCTAGGCTGACTCACTCGCTGTCATTCACTAGTGTGCAGGGATCATTTCATCTTCAACTGTCAACTGCGGACGACCATTTGAAATCGTATTTGTGGAGTTTTTGAGCTGAGCTGATGGTGGAGGAACAATCATTGCTGAATGAACTAGTTAAGCTCTCATCGCCGAATTTATCACGGGACTTAGTGCATCTTATACCATATTTGTGTCGACAATAATGCTCTACTCGTTCGCCACTGTTTCGAGATTCCCAGATACCATCTTCCAGCCCTTTCTGTCAACCAAGAACTTTTAGCCCTTAGTCACATTTTTTTCGTTCAGGTGAGTTTAGTGCAGTAGTTAAACGTGCAATATGTTCACTCTTTCTATCTGGCGCTCCCAGCAACCAAAAGACTCGGTCTCTTCGGGGTCGGTAAATTACCATCGAACTTTTCTCGAAAAAAAAAAAGCACTAGTTCCATACACCGGGAGGCCACCACAACTCATTCTGCAGGTCAAACATACATCATCCACCTCCATGATGCCTAAAGAAATGGAAAGAGTGATGCATCCTTGAAAGATTAATTGGTCCTGAAAGATTTACCCTTATCCTTCCACTAACAAATAGGTACACGCTTAAAATACCACTGGCAGTTGTTCTTACGAACAACTGCAGTTTCCAAAAGTAGTCAGAATGACAAGAACAAACACCAAAAAACTGAGAAACGTTCGCTGGGTTCCATTTCTAAAAACAATTTATGCAAATTTAGTGAAATTCGTAGATCTCAAACAATTTTTCCCGCGAGATTTCATCGAAGTTTGTGTTTGCATGGAGACAAAGTATTTTGAACGGTCACCACGTCAGAACTCGGTAAGCTACGGTGGCGAGAAAGAGTTCATTAAAAATTGGAGACGACCGTGGGGGTTCGTTGCACCAGCGATCTCTCGTCTTTGAGTGTTATACTCCGTCTTGACAATGCCTGATACTAGCAAGAAATCCATGGCAGGTTAGTTCTAAGAGTCAAAGAACGAAAGGAAACCCTTTTCGTCTGACCATGATCAGAGATGCGAGGAGGAACCCTTGCAGTTAATTGTTTCCGAAGTTGTACGGCGCTTTCAGAGATCCTTAAAGCAAAAAGACCACTTCTTTTAAGCATGCACTGGTCCTTGCAGGACAGAAACCGGAATGATTTTTCTCTAGGGTTAACGTTGAGTGCAACACATCTGTTTTCAAATATTCAGGCGTGTTTATACTCATTTTAAACGCTTCTGTAGTTAATGTTTGTAGTCGGTATTTCAATTGCACTTTTACTGTGATCAACACTGTTATTATTCTTTCTACTTCTGTTCAGCAAACACGAAGTGCTATTTTATTTCTTTATTTACGTACAAGCTGACGTTTCAGAGGATTTCGCCTTCCTCAGAGCCTGGAAAGGTCAAGTTGAAAGCAACCTATTCGGCCAAGCACCTTCATAACCAAACAGAGAAAACGCTAAACCAAGACTTTAATCACATTGAACACAGCTCTGCACACTCACCGCTTTCTATGAGTCTTCCACTGAGTATGTCGTGTGAAAGTCAACCGCACAATCTTGGTTTAGCGTTTTCTATGTTTGGTTATGAAGGTGTTTGGCCGAATAGGTTGCTGTCAACTTGACCTTTCCAGGCTCTGAGGAAGGCGAAATCTGCCGAAACGTCAGCTTGTACGTGAATAAAGAAATAAAATAGCACCTCGTGCTTGCTGAACAGAAGTAGAAAGAATTGTTCAATCAATGCCGAGGTTAATAGAAAGTCGGACGTGGGAGTTACTGTTATTATTATTGACTAGTACTATTTTGACCATGCTGCGGGGTCACCAAACCTGTTATCCAGCGGTGTCACGAAGTTGGTACCAAAATTGTCTAAGACACACTGAATTTCCTTTATCTATATGGAAACCCACTACGACGGCTATCTGAGGGTTGAGAATGGGCTCGACCAGCTCCCAGTGATATTCGCGACGAAGATGAGAAAATTCTCAAGCAGACCACAAAAAAAGTTCGGAGACTTTCGCGAATGGTGGATAGAGGAAAATCGAATGCAAGCAGTACTGGGATCCGTACAATGTGATACTTGTGATGTCGAGTAATGTAATAGCTAAAGGAATAATACCATTTATCATAGTAACTAATAGACCACGGCGAACCACTCCATGGAGGGTTGGGTTGAGACCTAATCGAACCACACTACCAATTCGCATTGTGACTTGTAGTGTTCACTTATAGCTGCTTCTGTTTCAGATGACTGATTCCGTAAAGCCGAGGAAGGATTCGAGATGTTGCGGAGTGCTACATGTTCGAACCCTGGCCTTTATTATTGCAGTGCTTGAGATTGCATTTCTCATTTATCAAGTACGTTATGTTTTTATTATAGTTTGTGCTACCTATTTTTTCCACTCTCAGTTTATTTGAGGACTCAGATACGTTCAGAACTTTCCAAGCTATCAACATCCCTGAACTTTATCTTATTTGTGAACTTTAATCGGCATGACACACTCCGCGATTAACTCAGCGATTGATTACAATTTGCCACCCATGATTTCATTCACGTAATCATTCCCACCGAAGTCTTCATGAAAGGGCAGATAATCCGAATGCCTCTTTGAAGTCGTCGAAGACTTCATTGTTTGAAATTTCAATCTTCGATGCACTTTTAATCTCCTAAAATTCGATAAATGCTGTCTGAGTTCTCATAAAATCTCCCCAATTTCAGGTACGATTTCGGTCATCCAAAGTTCCGTCAAAGCATGAAACAAGATTTTAAGCGTAGAAATGCTTTGCTTCCCTACTGTTAACTTTGCGCTTTTAGAGAAGAACATTGGCGTATGCTATTCATCATTAGTCGCTTGGTTATAGCGCCCGCTTTCTTTTATCCTTCTCCATTGTGCCAACAATGTCTAACTGATTGCGATAAGTGCTAAATATCCGAAAGTGCGATGATTGCCGGTGACGGTGGTAGTTCAGAGCGCGGCGGCAACCTGCTTCATCTTCTCAAAGGCCTCGTCTCACCATGCCCTCTTGGCCAGCGTCTACGCCCTGGCAGTACTAGTGGCCTGTGTTGCCGTGGCCCTTCTACTGTTGGGTATTTTCTGCCATATACCAGTACTACTCGTGCCTCATTTGTTAATGCAGGTATGTTTTATTGACCATAAAACAAGATAGTTTGCTATATTTCATATGAAAAATACTAATCATTCCAAGATTTATATGTATTCTTTCTTGATAAGCTTGCACGAGGTCAAGAAAGAAACCTCGTGTATCAAGAAAGAATACATATTGATTAGTCACACCGAGGTTTAGGGAAGGTCGGTTTCGAAACATTCCAAGATTTCCCTACGCATTCTGAGTTCGGAAAAGGATTTCAGTTTTCGTGAATGAATAATAATTAATGGCGATAAATAGTTCGATAAAAACCACTCTCAGTGATTGTTGGACGCATGGGTGCCGATCGTGGAACTATTACCCGTAATTTGTGATGCGTAGCAAATAGGCATTCCTACGAGAAAACTTAGAAGTAGATGCATTCAAAACAGATTTCTGCCGGCTGCTTCTCAGCATCTTCTCGTCAAAAACAGCAAGTAAAAGGTCTCATGAAAAAGCGTGATCGTTTCTGCGAACCTTCCTTGAACCAACGGAAAACATCGCACAGCTTTGGACGGAGGTCATGTTCACTGCTGTCCTCCGCTCAGTCAGTGTCTGATGTTAGTCGTTGGTCAGCGGAATGACAGAACAAAACAGAAGAAATAGTAAATATAATCAACATGTGTTTAAATTGTTGAGTTTACACGAAGTTGGTAAAGATGTTTTTCGGCTAACGTTTCGACGTTCTCGTCTTCATTAGAGCCGACGATCCGAGTCAAATCCATCCGTTAAGAGGATCCTTCTCGATACGAAGGTGAAAACGCTACATTGAGAAGAACAACTGTGAACCATCGACTCGGATCATCTGCTCTGACGATGATGAAGATGTCGAAACGTTAGCCGAATAAACATCTTTGTCACCTGGTGGTAGCTCAACAACTTAAACGCATGTTGATTGTTTTACCACCAAGTTTAAGTATTGGTCGGTTTCAAAATTATTTGTGAATATAATAACAACGTCAACCTCAATGAATAATAAAAGCAGCTATTGATATTATTAGCATTAATAGTAATAACAATGGTCGCGTCAGTAATAAAGCTAACACTAAAGGATAAAGGATAAAGCTCTTGGAGTTGACCAATCCGTAAGGGATGCGCCATGCATTAGACATCATTAAGCATCATTGGAGGTGGTTGAATGCATATCTGGACTCTACAATGACTCGCGCTGGCCTACCGGTGTATCGAGACAGTGCTCACAGACAAGTTTGGTAGCAATTTACCGACCCCCGAGGGATGGAAGGCTTGGTGGGCCAGGGGAGCCGTGATCGATCCCATGTGCATTGCAGGGCACCTCCGACGACTACAGCTAGTAATAATAATTTCAAAAGCAAAAATAACCTCAATAACAATAGCTTCGTTATATAGTAGTGACAGTAATATCAATAACAATAACAACAATAATAATAACGACAATAATAATAATGGAGAATCGGAGGTAAAATCCGGAGCACTGACAAGTTTTGTTAAAATTAGTAATCAAACTGTCTCTATTTATTAACACGTCACCGTCCACTTTTTATGTATAAACCGATCTTGACGATTTGACAAACAACAGATGCTCCAGAAGTGAATTTATTACGAACTCGGTAATCTCGAGAGCATAATCGGATAGACCTTAATAATCTGGGCGTACCTCGAGTGTCATAATGTCTCGCCACACATGCTGCTATCCTTTTCATGAAGACTTTAACTCTCGTGTAGTTGATCGTGTCCATTAATAGCCGAACACGGACGTAAGATCTGCACATCGCTTCCGCCTCGTTGAGTTCTTTCACTGTCATCTCTGCTTTATTAACAGCACTCGACATTTGTAGGATGGGTACACTTTTAATCGATGAGCTATGGCATAGATGAAGAAGTGTTATCGAGCAACCAAAGTGGTGCTGAGATATTTGGAAAACTCCGGACCACAGATGTCTGCGGTGGGAACGAACGCGCTGTTACCCTTTCTGGGGGCTAACGCGTTCACCACTACATTATGCGGGCACTTCGTTTCGCCTATCTCTCAGCGAGTTCTATCGATCGGTGCCATCAGCAATCACTGTCGTCGGGAATGATCTTGGGAGCCCAAATCAGCAATGAACCCAGTTATCGAACATTTGTTTTGACTAAAACAGTCTTTTTTCGAAAGGTTTCAGTTAAGCAGCGACAACTATTACAAAAGTCGATAGAGCTCGAAAAAATGTTGCACTGTGAACAAATTGGAAAAATTCCTTCTAGAAAATCCATAAGGCAATGGGGTGCAAATCAGCATAGATGTATCGTTGACTACATGGAACACATTCTAGGTGAATCTGAAGAGTTGAATGAACATGTGGAACGGACTCTTGCGAGCGAAGCTCTGCAGAAGAAGAACAGAATGGGCATTTCAGAGAACCCACTGACAACCTGAGTGACACGAAACCTTGTTTGTTGTGACGAAAAAGACATCTTAACCATGGTTCTGAAAATTACGCAAACCGAAGAAGAGATCATATCATATTTGGTTCAATGAATAGAAGGGATTGAGAGGACTGTGATGCTATGGAAGAAGACCGGCTTCTTAGAAAAAATGCGGTGCTTTTAAAGTGGAGTCGAGATACATGTTTTCCATTTGTGAAAGTCGCATGTAACGTATACCTTAGATGTTCAGTACACCTGGTGAACTACGTGAAGAAAAAATATGCACTTAATGAAAAGCATGCGTTTGATTTAGTTTCGTCAAAGAAGTCATCGACAAATGAAAGTCCCTAAATTCTTTGCGAACATATACTACTCAACAACCATTGCAACATTCTGGCATCTGGCTGACACGTAAGCGAAGATCCATCGTGTGCTAGTGTCATCAGGCGATTTCGTCTAATTTTAAACGCTTCTGTTTCAGAAAAGTCGTTCTCTCTGAAAGAGGCATTCCATATGCAGAAAGGACCACAACATAACTATTTCGGTTTCCGACTCGTGCTCTGAACTTTCTTTTTTTTATTCCTGTGATTCTGGTGATTCTTGTGAACGTAACAAATGTCTGTTCGGCTGTATTTTGCTATACCAGTGTATAAGTCTGTGATATCATACAAGTTCTCATTTTGGATCTATTCTCTCGTGTGAATTTAGGTGGTGGGCGTCTGATGGCTATATGGTAAACCCACACCAGCAGCATTTAGTGACAAGGTCTTCCATCCACGGTTAAACTGGGCCCTTCTAACCTTGTTATTGATCTTGCAGTTTTTGGTGTTCTGGGAGATCGCGTAGTTTTGTATGATTCACTGCCTCAAGGCGAAGCTTGCTCTATAAACACTACATATGGCGTTGTAGATGAAAAATGTGGAACTACCTTCGCGGCTTACCATAATGCTTACCGAGTCTTGGTTAGCCTTTTTACCTTATCAATGACGGTACAAGTGATGTGATCGGTTCTCACATGTTCTGTCGAAGTTTGGCGAATAAGGAACCGCTCATTATACGGTATGCTGGTGCTGATTTTGTGTTCGTTGGGCGCCTTCTTTGCCTAGGACCCGAGGATATCCTGTTTGTGGGTTTCCAGGCCGTCACCACAGTAATCGATAACCCCTGTGGATCAAAGAGAAATTATCGACTAGAAAGAAGAAAGGACAGCGGTTTCTCTAATAGCTCTGCATTCAGCACTGTCTTTGTTTCCGGTTCTATGTTATAGTCATCATTCCATAAATTCGCAGGACTGATTCAGAAGAAACGTTTCCTTCCTTCAGTAGTTTTCCTAATGAACCAAACATTCGAACATGGGAAGTAATAAAATACAAGAATTCTATCCTGACATTAATCTATTTGGTCGTAATTTACGTTATTTTTTAATACGTCATGTCTTAGTTTTAAAACAAATTTTCAAGTCTTTTATTGAAATTTAATATATCATAGACAGTATATATATACATATATATATGCATATATATGTGCAGAGAGGGGCGCGTGCAGCGTAGTGGTCAGAGGCGCCCCGCGACACACACATGGGATCGGTCCTGCCCTCCGCGGTTCACCAAGCCTTCCATTCACCAAGCCTTCCATCCCTCCGCGGTCGCCAAATTGGAACCAGACTGGAGGATAGCAGCGGTGGCTCGATACATCGGTGGGCCACCACGAGTCATTGTAAAGGCCAGTAATGCATTCAATCACCCCCAATGATACTTAATGAAGTCGAATGCATGGTGCCTTTTTATATGCATATATGTATGTAGTACAAAAGAGTAAGCAACCATGGCGAATATTGGAATTCAAGCGTGAAGCTTTAAAATGAGGTTAGGAAATAACCGGAGATCCATAGCATTTTGCTTTGGTTCACGAAACGAAGTTTCTTTCAAGTCGTTCTTAAATTAGCAACTATTTGGGGAATAGTTCCAATATGCTCTGCAAAAACATGTGTGTCATCGGTTCGAACCCATACCACAGGCTCACTAAGCCTTCCATCCTTCCGGGACTGGAAAACTGGTTCCGGGCTTGTCAGAAGCAATAGAAATGCTAACTTGATAAATCGGTAGGCCAACGAGAGTCACTGTACAGACGAGATAAGCATTCAACCACCTATAAGCCAAGAGCCTTATATATTGCTGAGATATTTGCAAAACTCCGGACCGCAGGTGTATGCGGTGGGAACGAACGAGCGTTATTGTCCTTAGTGGGGAGTAGCGCACTTCACCACCACACTATCCGGGTCCTTTGTTTTGCCTGTCTCTCAGCTAGTTCTATTGATCTTTTGCCATCAGCAATCACCGTCAACGGGATTGATCTGGGAAGCCCAATCGGCACTGAACCCAGTTAAGCTGAGGCTTAGTTATAATCACAATCTTAACTCTTTTATTTACTGCCTTTTTCTTCTTAATGGCAGGGTATGTTGCGAAATATAACTCGTACATAATGCTGAGATATTTGCTACTGCTACTAGAACTAGCTGAGAGACAGGCAAAACGAAGGACCCGGATGGTGTGGTGGTGAAGTGCGC
>UYYA01000986.1:0-25693 GCA_900624975.1 Angiostrongylus costaricensis | reverse complement strand
TGTTTTAATAAGTAGGTATAGGACGGGACATGTTGGTCTATCGATTTTAAAGTGCGAAATAACCGATGATTTTAAACCCGGAGCCTTTGCCACGCTGACCCATTGATTGTTTGGTTTTCGGTATTGACTTTTATATTCCTTTTCAGAGGATGGGCGATAGAGAGTAGCATGTCTTGTTGCAAATCTGCGGAAAGTGAGAGGACTCACTCACTATTCTGTAGCGGTCTCTCATACCTCAGCTCCTCTACAACATTCTAATGCCTGATGCTTCACTGGTTCTATCAGATTCAAGATTCCGTTCCCTCAATGCAACCTTTTTTGTTCGTATTCTTGTTGAGCAAACGCGGGGTGTTATTTTATTCTTTCTTCACGAACGAGCTGACGTTTCGGCGGATTTCGCCTTCCTTAAAGCCTGGAAATGCCAAGTTGACAACAATCTATTGGTCCACGCATTTCCATAACCAAGCAGAGAAAACACTGAACCAAGATTTCAATCACAGCGAACACAGAATAGCTTCTTTGCACACTCACCGCTTTCCATGAGCCTTCCACTGAGTATGTCGCGTGGAGAGCAATCGCACAGAATTCACATTGAAGCGTAATGTGTTCCTCCCATTAGAATAACAGGCTTATATACTTCCAAATATCAAGCGTGATAACGAGGCATTCTTCCCCGCGGTTCATTTTCGGATTTCTGGAATTAATCTAGAACGCCTCGCGAGTTTTGCGCGCTTGTGTTCTCGAATCCTGTGCGAGGATCGTGACACGTACTTCAAAGTACCCCCCGTTATGGCTCTGGGTCCTATGCGTGCGCAGTGTGGTATTTGGTTGTTTACCGACTAGATGTTTCTTTATGTGGACGTCGACCCATTTCGCCAATGTATCCGCACGCCTTACAGGAGATCAGATAAACTGTACCCGAGCTCATGCAATCACAGTCTCTACGATTGGGGCAAATTATGCAATTTTACGTTGCACATAGACGGTCATAGAGGCGGTTACGAACTAGCTGGCGCTTAAGATTACTCGGTGGTATTTCAACTACGCTCACCGAATTCTCTAAGCGCGCCCTTCTTAAGTAGCGTTTTATAGCTGTACTTATATCATTTGAGATGAAGGGTAAGATAAACGGGACCTCTTTATCGCTAGAGTTGTTTGGGGGCCTAGGATTTTTTCTATACCTATCCCGAGCTACAGTTTCGTAGCCATTAAAAATGGCTATTTGCCGCGCCAAGTTCTGGGACTCCTCTCTCTGCTCTCTTCTCGTGCACACGTTGGTTGCTGTTCGAAACATGTTTCTTACAAGCGCCCTTTTCGTGTGAGAGGTGTGAGAGAAGAGGTAGCGAACCAAGATGTTTTTACTGCTTGGCTTTCGGTACCACTTCGTAATGCAGCCATTTTCTTACAAGCTAATTTGGACGCTCAGGAATGGAAGCCAGTTTTTTTTTCGGTTTTTCTCGGGTGAACTTGATATAATCTGACTGTCCGACCAACAACTCGAAACATTTGTCCATTTCCTGTTGTACTGAACAAAGGACAATACAATCATCTATATAACTACAGTAGAGTAACGGCCCGAGATCGGTCACTGGTGCTTCCACCTTAGACATAAACGCAATGGCAGGACTTGGCCCCAGTCGTTGTCCCATTGCCAACCCTATTTGTGCGTAGTACTTCTCGGACCATCTGAAGATTGAGCAGCTCAAGCATTCTTTTAAAAGTGCCATAAACTACTCTATTTTGAAGCCATACATGTTTATTTCTCCTTCGTGTTATATAAGGAGTTCGAATATGGCTTGCATTGCGAAGTCGTTCGACACTTTAGTCTAAAGGGCAGTAACGTCGAACGGCTCCATAACGTACGCGCTTTTGGGACATGCGTTACGCAGACGATCTTGAATCATTAGGGTGTTCGTGAAATAGGTTGGTATATGCTTGAGCAACCGTTTGAGAATTAGGTTTATAAACCAAGCAATTCTATCCGTGGGCCCGTCTACACAACTGATGATGGGAGTAACTTTAAAGGTGGAAGGGTCGCTAGACGCCAGATCATCAGGAGATACTAACGTATGAGTTTTGAAAATATATCACCGGACAACTCGGCAGTTCGATCTTAAGATGCGAAATGTCTAATGGTTTTAAACCTGCGGCGCTTGCCATTTTTATCCATTCGTTGTTCAGTTTTCGATTTTGACTTTTGAGCAGCACATATGCCATTCGTTCCTTTCTCTAGCAATCGTAGTCCATGGTGGCGGTCTTTTTCTGGTCGCGGAATACACATCTTAGGTCTTTAAAACCTATCCCGTCTTCGATATCCAGGAGAATATATATCGGTAGCCTAAGAGGACGTTTGAATTTTCTTGGAGTCCACTTCATTGTTCTTTTTGCTCATCTGTCATGTGTTCTTTTTATTATGTGAGCAGCCTGCCCGCGTTTCGCTGTCGTGGTGACGACCTTGGGCAGACTTTGGCCGGGCTGTCGTCAGGATTCCAGGGAACCAGAATGGCTTAGCCATCAAGTCTCCGAAAAATGGTGACTACACTGGGGCCAGCACAACCACTGAGGACTGGCCGTTCAAATATCAAATATTAAGTAAGTTTTTTTAATAACTCGAAAGACCGACTTTCTATAAACCTCGGCATAGATAGTTGATATATTTATTTACGTGATCTTATCACCTTAAGCACAGTGGTGATTCGACCCTATACCGACCTCATCAAGCTTCTCGTGCCTTCTGGAACAGGAATTTAGTGCCAGACTCTTCTAGAAGAACTTTACTTTTCTCATTCCAAATGGGAACGTTGTAACCCGGCCATTTCAGAACTCCACGTAGGATCGACGAATATCATTCAACGGTATTCATAGAGACAATCTTCAAGCAGCATGAAATTTAAGCATTAAAATTCTATGACCTTTTCAGACGATGAAAGACAAGAAGCGAATCGAATTTTCAATCCGAATCGGAAGTTTGCGATTAAAAAGATGTGGATCAATACCGGCTTTGAAAATCATAGTCGTCTACACAGCGACATCAAACTATGACGAAGAAAAAATTGAAGCGCTCTATAAAGACTTGGAGAAGTTCTACAGAGATGACCATACATTCTTCAAGGTCATGTTTGGAAATTTCAACGACAACATTGGAGCAAGGAGATCGTCTGAAGAACATCACATTGGTACCCACGGATTGGAATGGAACGAGCAGGGTGAGAGGCCATCTGAGTTTATCATCATAGCGACCAAGACTACCCATAGTAACCCGCAATTCCAGAGGCCCCACCCTCAACCCTGGACGTAGGAGTCTCCCAATGAAGAGTACCATAAGGAATAGACCTCATCATAGTAAATAGAAAGTTTCGCCTAACCGATGTTGTTGTTGTCTCAAAATTTTACACGGGATCAGACCACCATCTCCTTTGTGCAAGATTCTATTTTTCGAGAAAAGGAGAAAACGCCGCTAAATTAAAAAACCGAAGTCCTAGAACCACTGTAAACTGGGACTTATTCAATTCATTAGCCGGCTGTTGAGAAGATGCCGTTGTCGATAACATCGACGAGGAATACGATCAGCTCATTCAACATCTTCACGTTAGCGCTATGAAAGCTGAGAGTTCGAAAGTCATCAAGAGACGTCTGCCTACAGAAACACTCGAACTGATACGCCAGCGTGAAATCGCACGAACTGCAGGCAACCGCGAACTAACGTCCGAACTTGTAAGACAGTGCAGACAGGCGATAAAAGAAGATCTTAAAGACAGAAGAGCAGCACTAATGATCAAAGTTGCAGAGGCTGGAAAAGGCATATCCAAAGCTTACCGATGCTTCGGCATATACAAAACCAAGATGATTGCGCTCCGACGCCGAGACGGAACAGTTACAGCTTCCAGAAAGGCAATGAAGAAAATCATTTACGAATACTAGTCAGATCTCTTCGGTAGCCACGTCCACATTTCTTCATGTGAAATAAGGTAGCATGGATATGTTGTGCCACCGGTTCTCCCTTCTGAAATCCGACATGCGATTTCGTTGGTGAAAAATCGAACAGTACCAGGTCGGGGCAGGATAAGACCAGAACACTTGGAGAACCTTCCGCCAGTTCTCGTAAACACACTGGCTCGGCTCTTCACACGTTACCTGTCTGAACGCAAGATTCCTACTTAATGGAAGACCAGTATGACCGTACTAACATTCAAGAACGGTGACCTCCACAATATCGACAATCTGCTTGCTGTCTGTCGTCTACAAACTCTTCACTCGAGTTATTTTAAACAGGATTGACAGAACACTAGACTAAGAGCAGCCACGTGATCAAGCAGGGTTTCGAAAAGGATTTAGTACGATTGACCACATCCACACGAAAGCAGGGTTAATTGAAGTATCGCGAGAGTATAAAAGACCGCTTTGTCTCACTTTCATCGATTTAGGAAAGGCCTTTGACCCAATTGAGATAGAAGCAGTTATGGAAGCCCTTGTTGGTCAAGGAGTCCCTACTCAGTACATAAAGATTCTTCGCGAGCCGTACAAAGGTTTTACAACCAAGGTATCACCATTCTACAGCGATATTAACATTGACGTCAAAAGAGGAGTTAGGCAAGGCAATACCATCTCGCCAAAATTATTTACCGTCACTCTCCAGAGCGTCATGCGAACAATGGGACAACATGGGAGTGAAAAGCGATGGCCGGGAGTTACACCATATTTGTTTTGCTGATGGTATCGTCTTTATAACACCAAACAATTGCCGAGCGGAACGTATTCTTGCCGACTTTGATGAGGTCTGTGGAATGGTTGGTCTTCGACTAAATCTCACAAAACGATGTTTATGAGGAACGGATTGGTTTCGTATGCTCCATTCACGCTCAGTGGAACGAGTTTTTGGATTTCTGGAATTGATCCAAAGCTCTTCAAGAGCATTACGCTCCGATGTTTTAGTTTCCTGCGTGAGGATACTGACACCTACTTTAAAATCTTCTCCGCTGTGTTCCTGCATCTTATGCGCGCTTAGTGGAGTGTGTGGTTTTAATTCTTTCAACTTCTGTTCAGCAAACACGAGGTGCTATTTTATTTCTTTATTGCACTTGCAAAAGAAGCAGTGTCACTAAGACAAAAGATCGTCTTAGCTCGACGGGCGCTACACTTTCTTCGCCGCTGCATAAAACACCAAGTCGTTCCGAAATTCATAAGAAGAAAACGACTACACGAAGTATGCGGACTGCCAGAGGATGACCGCCGAGTGCTGGACATCGAATTGCAAGTACTGCGCACCTGTCTACGAAGCAAACAAAACCAGATGTTCGCTAAACGGAAGAAGTGCGAAAAGAAAAAAACTATCGTGCTCAGTATTCGGAGGACCGTCTCTGGAGGAGAATAATGGGCTCTGAGGAAGACGAAATCCGCCGAAACGTCAGCTTGTACGTAAATAAGGAAATAAAATAGCACCTCGTGTTTGCTGAACAGAAGTAGAAAGAATTATTCAATCAGTACCGAAGTTAATAGAAAGTCGGACTTGGGTGTTTGGTTTTAATTTAGATTTACCGACTAGGTGTACTTTTATGTGGACACAGAGCGGTCTACTCGCTTCACCAAAGTATTTATCCTCACACGCTTTACAAGAGATCAGATAGACTGTACCCGAACTCATGCAATCACCGTCTCTACCGTTAGGGCAAATCATGCAGTTTTTCGTTATACATATACGGTCATATAGACGGTTGCAAACTAGCTGGTGTCTCAGAGTGTCCGATGGCATTTCCTGCACTCTTACGGAATTCTCTAGACGCGCCCTTATTAGGCAACGTTTTATGGCTGCACTTATTTCGTTTGAAATAAAGGGCAAGATGAACGTAGCCTTGTTTTCGCTAGAATTATCGCAAGAGGGCGTTGTTTTTCCTTTATGCCTATGCCAAGAAGGTACAGTTTCGTAACCATTTGAAATGGCTATTTGGCGCACCAGTTCCGAGGATTCTTCCCTCTGCTCTCTACCTGTGCACACGCTGGTGGCGGTTCGAAACATATTTTTTATAAGCGCCCTTTTCGTGTGAGAGGTGTGAGAGGAGAGGTAATGAACCAAGATGTTTTTACTGCTTGGCTTTCGGTACCACTTCGTAACGCAGCCTGGGCGCTCAGGAATGGAAGCCAGTTTTCTTTCGGTTTCTCTCGGGTGAACCTGATACAAGCTGCAAATCGAAAGTTTGTCAATTTCCTTTTTTGTTGAACAAGTGACCATGCAGTCATCTATATATCTACAGTAGAGTAACGGTCCAAGGTCGATTACTGGTGCTTCCGCCTTAGGCATGAATGTAATGGCAAGACTTGGCGCCAGTCGTTGTCCCATTGCCACCCTCTTATTTGAGCGTAGTACTTTCCGGACCATATGAAGATTGAGCAGCTCAAGCATTTTTTTAAGAGTGCCATCAACTGCTTTATTTTGAAGCCATACATGTTTCTTTCTCCTTCGTGTTCTATAAGGAGTTCGAATATGGCTTGCATTGCGGAGTCATTCGACACGTTTGTACAAAGGGCGGTAACGTCGAAGGACTTCATCACGTACGCGCTGCTGGGCTGCGCAGTACGTAGACGATCCAGAAGCATTTGGGTATTCGTAAGATGGGCTGGAATGTGTTTCAACAACTGGGTAAATATTAGGGCTAAAAACCACGTTATCCTATCCCTTGGCCTGTCTACACAGCTGACGATAGGTCTAACCTTAAACAATAACGGATCGGTAGACGCGGGAGCAACGCTGGTTACTAACTTGTGAATTTTATAAGTAAGTACAAGATGGGGCATGTTGGCAAGTCAACTTTTAGTTGAGAGATAACTGTTGGCTTAAACCAGCAGCCCTTGCCATTTTGACCCATTCATGGTTCAATTTTAAGTATTTACTCCTTCTCAGATGATCTTTTTTGTTGCGGCGCATCCTTTTCAATCGTAATCTGTCATGCTTGAAGAAGTGTGTTTTTCAGCCTTTCTGTAACGTTTTTGCCACAATTTCGTCATCAATTGATTTTAACAATTCTAATCTTTCATTTTCGTTTTCTCTGTATGAGTTCCTTTGAAGAAAAAAAGACGGTTGATTTTGAAATCGTTCGAATCAGGGATGGGTGTAATGGAAAACTGGAATTTTTTCATAGATTCGAAGAAAGAAAAAATATGACTAATCATGAAAATTCCAGTGAGAATTTCTTTTTTATGTGAGAGAAAATCTACAACGAAAAATGGGTTTTCTAGAACGGGCATCATTCTAAGCACTGTGGTAAACTAAACTAAGGAGTCATCGGAGCATTTGCCAAACATAAAGCTACGACAAGAGAAAGTTTCTATGTTCTTCATCATGGGTGGATGGAGACAATTATTAGAACTTTCTCATTCCTAAAAGAACCACTAAGGAGTAGAACCGTTGTCAAAAGTTTACATGAACAACTAAAAACTGCAGAAACTACGATTTCGATCGAAAAGAAGAAATTTTTGTTTAACGCCGAAGTCCGACGATGTTACGTCACGTAACCAACAAATTTATAAAATCTAAAAAGAAACGAACTACGAAGCTCTGGCGTATCCATCAGAACCTCTGCTACTCACTCAAGTCAATCAAATCGTAATTTTTCATGTATTTCAGAAAAGACTGTTCAGTAACCAGATCGATGCTGGGAGAAATAACTACTTTCTTCGTATTTTTGTTGAGCAAACGCGAGGTGTTACTATTCTTTGTTCACGATTAAGCTGACGTTTCGGCGAATTTCGCCTTCTTCAGAGCCACTTTCTATGAGGTTTCCACTAAGTATCTATACTATACTCATACTATATACACTATACTATACTATAAGAAAATCACTTGATCAATGCCGAGGTTAATAGAAAGTCGGTCGTGGCAATAACTACTTTCTGTTGTTTTTCATAGGAAAAAGGTTGCAGAGGATCTAAATTTGCATTTCATCTAAAGTAGCATGTTGTTTTGAAGAGTTTCTTGTTTCTCAATAAAGTCGAGGTATTTTTCCATGGAAAGATCAGTGTAAATCTCTAAAACGTTTTCACTAACCTGTGACATTCGAAGCCTTTCTCCGTAGGGTAACGACTTATTTTTTCATGAGATAATGGAGGCAGTGAAGCGATATTGACGAGAAGCTGTTGCTATGCCAGAACTTCGACTTCCAATTTCCCATATTCTCGCACACTTTTCCTTCCCACACCAAAACAGTAAATAATTGAAGTAAAAATAAAGACAAGAAATGTGAAAATTAAAAAACGAGGACTTTTCTTTGTTTCACTTTCTGATTTCTCATTTCCAGCTTGTAGTTCCTTGGAACCTCTAATCATCCGATTGATTAAGAGATTGTATATTTATAAGATTTAGTGGTAAAACTGCCTTTTATATCGTTCTGAGAATGCAAATGAGTTTTCAAAAAATCCAAACCTCTAAAAGCAAAATGTATGAATGTTACTAGTAATCTGGATTCTACTGTAGTTTTTTCCTACCGTACTGCAAAGTGGTTAGAAATATGACCTTAATTTCCGGCCAATATGGTAATGGACGATGAATGTCTGTCATTAGCTAACAATGGCACTAAATAGCACAGTGGAACAAATAACTTTGCCGTCTATGTTTTACCGTTTATTTTCAGCCTACTACAGTTTTCACGATAGAGTACTAAGCGAAATACAATCACACCAGAAGAAAGCAAAAAAGCGAGATTGAATTGGAAGTCACAATGTTTAACGTTTCGTTTTCTGCCTTCCATAATTTTCATGGCAGGTTACTAAGCGAAATACAACCACAACGTTGCTGAGATGTTTGCAAAACTCTGGCCCGCAGGTGTCCATGGTGGGGAACGAACGCGCTTTTGTCCTTTCTGGACAGTAACGCGTTCACCACCACACTATGTGGGTCCTTCGTTTTGCCTGTCTCTCAGCTAGTTCTATCGATCAGCGCCATGAGCAATCACCCGTCGAAGGGATTGATCTGGAGAGCCTAAATCGGCAATGAACCCAATTAAGCTGAGGCTTTAGTTATAATCACAATCTTAACCATTTTATTTACTGCCTTTTTTGGTCCGGAGTTTTGCAAATATCTCAGCATCATTGAATTTATATTTTGCAATATACCCTGCCATTAAAAGAGTAGGCAGTGAATAAAACGCTTAAGATTGTGATTATAACTAAAGCCTCAGCTTAACTAGGTTCATTGCCAATTTGGGCTCCCCAGATCAATTACTCGGACGAGTGAGTGTTGATGGCAGAGATCGATAGAACTAGCTGAGAGATAGGCGAAGCGAAAGACTCGCATGGTGTAGTGGTAAACGCGTTACTACCCGGAAAGGACAATAGCGCGTTCGTTCCTCACCGCAGACACCTGCGGTCCGTAGATTTGCAAATATCTCATCAACGCCTTTGCTGTCTCTGTTTTTAATCTAGTCAATTGAATTAAGTGCCGTTATAGTACAGTAGCTTTGAGTCTTTTGACTGCTTTGGTTCCTACGCCGTTGTACTCTAACTCATTTTCTCATTCTTGCTTTGCTCTCTTGTCGTATTTATCCTTCTTTTTCTAACTTTTTCCTTTATTTATTTATTTTCCACCTTACTTCCTGTTTCCCTTCCTTCCCTCTTCCTTATTTTCATCTCTTTCCTTTCTCCCTTCCTTACTTCGCCTTCTTTCTTTCTTTCTTCTCGTTCTTTCTACCCTTTCTTTCTTTCATTCTTTTTATTTTTTGCTTCCTTTCCTTTTGGTGATTTTTCCTATTGTTTTTTCTCCTCTTCCTCCCACTTCTTTCTCTCCTGTGTTCCTTTCTTTTCTCTCTTTTTTAAGCTATCAATCGACAGTTATCTGACGTCTTTTCCCATCTTATCTGCACATTTGTTTTTTTTCTTCTTATTCTACTCAAGATGAAATCGTCATTCATCATATCTGCTCATCTTTCGTTTTCCCTCATACACGAACATGTCGGTGCTCACAAAATCTGTTGTCCTTTTTTCTCTTCTATTCACGGTAAAATCGTTTCTCTTGGTTTTTCTTCGTATTTTCTTTCTTTCGTTCCACCATACGGTCGTCGTTCATCATACTGAACAGTGCTACTGTGTATTGAAACCATATCCATATTTAGTGTGTATCCCTTATTTTATGAGTCCAAGGGAAAGTCGTTTATTTCTGCTTCTCTTTTTATTGCTGTCATTGCTTGAGCAATAAAATGTGTCATTCGAGACAATTCGGACGCATCGATGCCAAGTCACATTCACTATGACGCATTCTTGGTTGGCATTGTTTTTCCTTTCCATTCATTCCTTCTTAGTAGCTGTACCACTCAAGCGGTTACATCAACACAGTCTACTTTCCTCTTTATCGTTTCCGTGGACTTCGCAGGTGAATTGTATTTACTGGAAGGACCCGAGGAGCACTACATAGTATTTTCTCCTAGAATCTTAATCCAAGAATTTGGTCGACGATCTTCGTGTTGTGTGGTTGTCATCTCTTTTTGAGTCAATTCGTGACAGCTCCGCTCGATGCACCAGTTCAGGTGCATGACAAATCCAGCACATCTGGTTTTCCACACATATCCTGACATAAGCAGCCGTCAGTTCGTTGTTGAAATCAGTCGCGGGAATTTCCTCTATTCACTCCCACTCTCTTGCCTGTGTGATTTGTTATACACTTATCATTATAATCCATGACAATGTAATGGATATATTCAGCATTTCATTTACACTGCCAGTCCTCTCTTTCCATCTCTATCTATGCTTCCGTCCCTGCCCCACTTTCTCTTTCTCCCTCTTTCTCCCCCTTTGTGTTTTTTCTTCACTTTCTTATATTCTACCACTTCCACACCCTCACTTTTGCTCGTTTTTTTTTCTCTCTGTCGTTCCTTGTGATAAGGCAGTTGTCAGTAGTAACTCACTATATTTTTCGCTTATTTCATCATTGTTTAAATCGTAAGTTAAGAAGAACAATAAGGGGAATGAGATTAAGTGTCAGTCAAACGTTTTCTTACAAATGTTAAATGTAGTTTTTGCTAAGAAGCCGTCAATATCCTGTGTAAGAATGGGAAATTGTTGTCCTGTTTTTTAGTATTCCAACTTTTCCGGTTAATTTTTTCATTTTCATTACCAATCACGTAAGAGGGTAGTCGTAATACCTGCTAAGCTTTTGGCGTAGCTTCCATTAAGATGCCAATATATTGGTATTTGGTTTCGTATTCACTTTAAACTAAAAAAGACTTCATTCTTCTGGTTCATTTCTTCATATCTTCACTTTTTCGTCTAAACTCTTTGTTGTTCTTTATTTTCAGAAAATGTTTAGTTTTCAATGCAACCTCGTCATCCATTCAATTTGGCTAAATGCCAACTTTTCATTGCTAGGAAATGTTTATAAATATGGTTGAGTGCAAGAAAATGGTGTAACAGTTCGGAAAAAAGCCATGATGGTGTTAGAGATTTATCAGTTAGCTTACATTCACCTGGGAACACTAGATAAATTGCTGCAAAACGTTCCCAGGCCTTTCACTTAAAGAGAATTTCATCTCTAATGATTGGAGGCGGGTTTTTGCCATCAGAACCAACACTCCCAAGATTCGTGCCAACGATCCACCCACTTTATGCTTTACGCTTGACTGGATCCCTTGTTTTCATTGGAGAATTATATTTATCTCTAGAACGAGCAGTCAAGTGAACGACAAATATCTTCTATTTGTCGATAGAAAATCTCCGAGCAAAAAAAAATCTAAAAAAGCTTTTTCGATGATAAAATAGATTTACACACAGTACTGAAGTAGTTAATATAGAATTGTTTTTTGGTGAGGCGCAACTATTTCATTCTTCCTATATAAGGTCGTTTATGATTTCTTCCCGATTCCGAGTGAATGGGAGGGATAAGCGGGATTCAATGTTTTCTTCAATAAGCAGACACGAGGTTGTTAATATAGAATTTATTAGAATACAACAGCTGACGTTTCGGCGGTTTCGCCTTCTTCAGAGCCTGGAAAGGTCACATTGAGATGTGATCTGCTCAGCCAAACACTTTCATAACCCCAGCAGATAAAACTTGACAAATCGATTTGCATTCGCATAAGAAACAGCTTCATTCAAGCTTCAACAGCTTATGCGAATGCAAATCGATTTGTCAAGTTTTATCTGCTGGGGTTATGAAAGTGTTTGGCTGAGTAGATCACATCTCAATTTGACCTTTCCAGGCTCTGAGGAAGGCGAACCCGCCGAAACGTCAGCTGTTGTATTCTAATAAATTCTATATTAACAACCTCGTGTCTGCTTATTGAAGAAACCATTGAATTATCAATTAATGCCGAGGTTAACAGAAAGTCGGTCCTGGAAATAAGCGGGATTGTCCATGTATCTCGAAATGATTATCGTCGACGCACTTTTTAGGTCTCATCGCATTGCACTATGTGCTATCACTAGGGATAATTAAAAGATGAAAAGGTTGTGACATTTCATAATGCTCAAGAACGTCTAATCTTCACATTCTTTCCCCTATTTCTTATCCTTTTTCTGGGTGATAGATACAATCCACTGACTTGCGACATATTAATGCCATCACATAATAAGTGTTTGTCCTTGAATTGACTAATCTCTTTATTAAAACAATGCATATATTGTCTGTCTTCAGCAAACATGGAGCTGACGAACGTTAACGTCCTCGTCATTGTCGCATCACTTTGCTCCCAGGGCGCAGGATCGAACAATAACCACTTGTATTTTGCAGGCCACCTAAAATCATTGCGCTACATACACCACTTTCACAAATTCTTGCTATATAACGACAATGATGGTGAGATACTTACAACATTAGAACCTAAGACCAGGTTCGGAAGCGCGATTACCCTTTCCGAGGACTCTCATGTTATCCCCTGCTCCACTAAGACCCTTGCTCTGCCTTTCTCTCATCCAGTTTTTTACTAAAGCGGTGGGGTTATAATTTGGTCTGCGATCCAAGTTTTACAAATATCTTGTCATCACTGTTGTTTTATTTTACTTTACATCTTGCTGTGAAAAAATAAATAATAGGCAGTGAATAAAAAGTCAAACATTGTCTCTTTCTTTGTATTTCCTCGAAGCAAGAGCTACGTATTTTAAACACTTTAATGCTATTCCATAATTAGTTGTAGTTCATCTTATAACTTACTATAAGTGAACGAGTTATTATTTTTTTTTTCAGTTTTTAGTACAAAAACTGAAGAGAGTACTCCAAAATCGCATTATGGCCATACATATCGATTCTAAAACATTAACCCGTTCACTGCTTGCATTGTGTTACGCTATATTTTTACTTTAGACGGTTGAAGAAAAGCTCATTTATTCTATTATAAAAGAACAGTTTTTAGTTTCTTATTCTGATGAAACAAATAATTTTCTGATTTCTTGTTCGATATTACATTATTTCAGTTCAGTCCTCTTTTCCTTCTTTTTTTTTCTGTCTTAATAAATATAAAAATTATTTTTTATGCCGGATACTCATCCGACCAAGGTTAAAGACTTCCGAGATTAAGCCTTCAGATAGATCTTGCAGTAACTGCCACGACCGACTTTCTATTAACCTCGGCATTGATCAAGTGATTTTCTTCGTATTTTTGTTGAGCAAACGCGAGGTGTTACTATTCTTAGTGGAAACCTCATAGAAAGCAGCTCTGAAGAAGGCGAAATTCGCCGAAACGTCAGCTTAATCGTGAACAAAGAATGGTAACACCTCGCGTTTGCTCAACAAAAATACGAAGAAAATTCCTTCAGATAGACTTGAAAGGAGTTCCAGTGATTTACCGGAAACTCTTTCTGGATTTCGTATGCAATTATAGCAAGAATATTATGGAGAGGAGGACGAATGGAAGACAGAGAGGAAGATAAAGTGCGAGTTGGTGAAAGTGAGTCCTAGTAATTAGCTAAAAATGCGTCATTGGTTTTCCTACGACGTACTTAACGCTGTCTGATCGTCCTATTGAAAGAGTTTTGTTTTGTTTCACATGACCCCTCGTTATATCTACTGCGTGAGCACCAGCACTGTATGAGATCAATTCGTTTTCCTCGCATTCATCGTCCAACGATGATCTTTGAGAATTTCGTATGTTGTTCCTCCCGGAATTTCCCTCTCATCGTGAATGTCGTTGAATGCTGGTCTAGTCGATTTTTCTCGCAATCTTAGAGAGAGCCGAGCTATGGCGTTCACAAGTGGATCGGATAAAATCGTAGGGAGAGGTTGGAACTTGCACCTTTGCTTCCTGATTTACGGCATCACTAACCACTGTGCTATCCCTTCCTACTGTTGAAAGAGTGCAACCTATATAGGAATCTAGACGTGTTTTTGGGCCTCGGTAAACTACAGGCATCTCATTTTATTCTTTATTGCATTGTTGGCACATCGATATGACATCATCCTGGCATCCGGTAGCAAAAACCCTTTTCAACAGAGCGTTCCATTTAACCAATCATTCAGGCTCCGTGTTTTTAGGATTGATAAATTGACCAACGACTTTTTTTTAAGTTAATGTTTCCTTATTTGGCAGACAAAAAATTGTTAATAACAAGATTTATCAAATACTGGCTGACGTTTCGGCGGTTTCGTCTTCTTCAGAGCCCGGAAATATGTTGACGCGGAATCTACTCAGACAAGCACTTTCATTACTTTAGCAAATAGAACTCAATACACCATTCGCATAATATACAGCTTTCTTTAAACACTAACCGTTTTGCTTTTTTCAAGCCTTCCAGATATTTGTGGGTGATCCGCAGTACAGAGCCCTACAAGGATGGGGAATGTGCCTGGCTCAAGTCAAATAATCAGCCTAAGGTGTGGAGCTAGGTCACACGTGGCCATATGACACCCCTCCTTGCGGTTCATTTTTAGATTTTTGAAATTTATCCAAAATGTTTCAAAACTTTGAACCGTAATGTTTTAGATTTCCGTGCGAGGATAGTGAATTTTATTTGAAAATCTCCATTATGCCTTCGTGTTCTGTGCACCCTAGTGTAGTCTTTTTGACCTCAAGTTTAGCAACTGCTTTCTGTTTTACATGAATCATGAATGATTAGTCGTCTACCCTTTTCGCCAACGCATTCTTGCCCATATCCCTTATAAGAGATTAAGTAGACCGCTACAGAACTTATGCAATCGCGATCTCTACCGTTAAGGCAAATTATACAGTTTACGTTCTGCCTAGACGCTCGAACAAACGGTTACGAATCAGCTGATCTCTGACAGTGAACGGTGGTATTTCAATCACTACTACCGACATCTCTACACTAGCCGTTTTTGAGCATCGCTTCTTTCGTAGCTGCGATTCGTTTGCTGGAGGAAAAGGACAGGTTAAACGAAACCTTGCTTCCGCCAGGCTTTTCGCTTGATTTTGCTTTTCTTCTAAACCTGTCCCGAGGCGCTACAATCTTGTAGCCATTGTAAATGGCTATTTGCCGCGCCAAATTCAAGGATTCTTCCTAGTGCTCTCTTGTTTTCAATCGGTTGTGTTTTTCCTTAATTTCCAAAGTTACTTCTTTACAAAATGACGTCTCTTTTTTTTCTCTCAACATTCCTTTAGTTATCTTATTCTTGGTTTCTGTGCCTAGAACAGCAGCGTCGTTTGACTCTTCTCGTTTATTTTCTTCGTCCTTTATCGTTTCTTCATCAACTGAGCTATAGTCTAATTGCATTTCCGACGAACAATCTTGCTCCACTTAAATTGTTTTCTTCCATTTCTAAAATGGTCCTCAGAACTTTATGGTTTCTCTTCTCATTTCGTTGCCTATCTTTTTGTTTCAGTTATTGTTTAGAAATTAATTGACGCCGACGAAGGTGTATATTTACTTTGTAATTAATAATTGGCGTTAATAGAAAAAAAGGTAAAGACACTAGTCATAATGTTAACAATATTCTCTCTATAATTCTCCTAGAACAACTTCTAAAAAATGCTTTTTCTCATGGTGGGCAGGGAGAGTCGCTATCTGATGTACAGCAGGGTGTCTGCCGAGCTGAAAAAAGTGCGATATTTCCATCCGGAAACCTAGTCAAAAGTAAACCGAAAAAAATATTGTAAATCACTGCTATCCTGGTAGCAACATCATCACTGTCTGGCAAGCGGTGACACCCCAGAAGGCTTCCTGTGATATTCGACACTCCTGAGAAAGGAAACCTCGCTCAATCACCAAGTGCAAATTGTACCGATCTCAGCATTACTTCTCGTAATTCGTGAAGATGGCATTGATAACCCATCTTTATATGTAATATTTGTCTTACCACTTCTTCCAATAGTTTTGGTGACTTATAACCTTCATTCGTAGGGGCTAAGTGGCGAGTACCGCAGTAATAATGATGAGCTGACCACCTTAAGCACAGTGGTGATTCGACCCTACACCGACCTCATCAAGCTTCTCGTGCCTTCTGGAACAGGAATTTAGTGCCAGACTCTTCTAGAAGAACTTTACTTTTCTCATTCCAAATGGGAACGTTGTAGCCCGGCCATTTCAGAACTCCACGGAGAATCGACGAGTATCATTCAACGGTATTCATAGAGACAATCTTCAAGCAGCATGAAACTTAAGCATTAAAATTCTATGACCTTTTCAGACGATGAAAGAGAAGAAGCGAATTGAATGCGAGAAGGATTTGGATTCGCACAATAGATATAATAATGGATTATGCAAAACAAATAAAAGGTCAAATAAAAACAAACAAATAACAAATAAAATATGCCTCATTATCACGCGTGAGATAGGGCAGTATATAAAACTGCTTTTCTGATGTGAGGGGCACATTATACTTCCACGTGATTTCTGTGCGGTTGGTCTCTACGTGACATACTTAGTGGAAACCTCATAGAAAGCGGTGAGTGTGCAAAGCTGTGTTCAAAGTGATTGAAATCTTGGTTTGGAGTTTCTTTGTTTGGTTATGGAGGCGTCTGGCCGAGTGAGTTGCTATCAATTTGACCTTTCCAGGCTCTGAAGAAGGCAAAATTCGCCGAAACGTCAGCTTAATCGTGAACAAAGAATAGTAACACCTCGCGTTTGCTCAACAAAAATACGAAACAAATAAAAGGATAAACTCGTAGAGCTGGGCAGATTCGAGTGTGGGTTCGGTGGCAACAGGAGGCTCTTTCGTATTACTGAGGTGAAGGAAACGGTGGTTATCTCTGTGATATGAATGAATGACGTACTAAAGCACATCCTATTAGCTCAGAGTGAGATTTGCTGCTTCTTGGCTGAGAACCCTCCGAAATGCAGTGATCTCTGCTACTGGCCCACATACCGCTTCACATTTTCGATCTCTTGGAAGTATTTATACTTGGTAGATACATAAGAACTATCTTCAATTATCTTCGTATTTTTGTTGAGCAAACGCGAGGTGTTATTATTCTTTGTTCACGATTAAGCTGATGTTTCGGCGGATTTCGCCTTCCTCAGAGCCGCTTCCTATGAGGTTTCCACTAAGTATGTCACGTAGAGACCAACCGCACATAAATCACATGGAAGTATAATGTATTGTATGTATTTATCTTCAATTAAATATTTATTGGCTCAACAATTTAAGACATAGGAACTACCTCATAAATCCTTTTACTCCCTACGGTTTTGATCTTTTATACTACACTGCCCACCCACGGATCTCCCTCATATGAGGGATCTCGAGCCCGCTAGTCACGAGGCTACGTGGCGCGTCCCTAGGTGGCGGATAGGGGCTTAATCGCGGACCAAAAGCGAACTTTGCTTTCCTGAGACGCAGATGGATCCAAGGAACGGACCTGTTTCTGCTGCGCCGATTTGGCACATATCTTCTGTATTTACGAGGCGTATTCATGCATGCTTGTGTGGGTCTGGAGCGTTCGCAGTTGGATTGCAGAGAGCGATTTTTTCCCCAGACAAATCCGGTACCAATTTCCCAATCGCAGTAGCTTGAGAGGCTTGGTTGGCCCGGAGCAGAATCGAACTAGTCTTGGCGGGAGGCTTTCTCACTGAGGTTATGTATGATTTTCCTAAAATGTTGTTTTTTCTGAATTTTGTGTAATACACGAACAATCAAAAAATTTGGGAAACGATGTCATAGTTTTGAAGCCTCAACAGTAATCAAGGCAGCAGCAAGCACTTTTGTTACATTGCAGAATACTTTAATGTCTTACTGGATAAAATCGTGGTTTTTCGATCACCTTAATGCCAAAAATATGAGATACGATGGAGATATTACTTCTCACCGATTCTGCAAAACTGCAATTTCAATTTGATAGAGTAAAGAAACCCCTATCCTGCGTGCAATGAATTGCGAATCCCGGTGGTCCTTGTTTTACCTGACTTGGTTTACTAAAGTAGAAGGCGGACGCGTGTAGTGCAGTGGTTAGAGGTGACCTATAGTACACAGGTACTCGTAGAATTGGTCCCGCACACTGGGCTCACGGAGCCTTCAATCACTGCGACTAGCCAGGTTCAAAAGTTCTCCGCAAGTTACTGTATAGCCTAAATTGCATTCAGTCACTTCTAACCATACCTGCTGAAGCCGTATGCATGGCGCACCCCTCTGGACTTGATCAACGTTGAAAACTCGATTTTTTTTAGTCCACTATGAGCTCTAATATGTGTGTTCGAAGCTAAAAACCCCATTTTATTTACGCGCAAATGAGAAAGGCTTTGAGCTGCACCAAAGATGCCCCCGATTCCGTCCTCAATGGCAGCAGCGTCTCAGTTGGCTACTCCCTTCACCTGCACTAGTTCCTCTAGAAATGATCTCGTTAAAAAAATAGCTTTTTGCAAATTACAAAGTATACTGAATAGGTTCCCAAAGCCAATGCCTAGTAGCCAAAAGGAAAAGACTTTTCGTTATATAGCGAAATACACGACCACAATGAGGAGACGTTGAAATCCTTCCCTCACGCTGGTGTCTAAGTGTCAAACAGGTCCTTCATTTCACCTCATTCGGTGTGTTCATGAAAAAAAAAATGATTTTCAGCTCCCTAATCTTCTTCCTCGCTCTTGACGTCTCGTTGAACTCACGTCTATTATCCAATGTTTCCTCAAAGTAGACCAGTAGGAACATGTATGAAAAGTTCTGTTAAAAAAAATATTGTCATTTGTGTGATAGGTAAAATCGTTTTTTTTTTCAAATGACTTTTTTCCTTCACAATAAATAGCGTTTCGACAGTTTCTCTTTTTTCGGAGACTAGGAAGATCAAATTGATACGCAAACCATTCAGCCAAAAGCTTCCATACCTCAGCGCACAAAATCTATTTCATAAATTTCCATTCGCAAAATAAACTGAGTCTTTTAAATGCTCACTATCTTGTTCTCTATAAGTCTTCGAGGTAAACCCTCTTGTATTGTTAAGTTAACAGCAGGTTGATTAAAGAAATTATCTATTCGACTAACGTTGCCACGTCTTCGTCTTCCTCAGAGCCGGATTGATTCGAGCCGATGACCAACAGGAGGTCGTCGGCGCAATGTGGGCGTTCGTACTCTCACCGAGTCGAATCCAATGAAGCGGAGCATAGATCAAATGAAGAATCCCACTTGCCAGTGCTCTTCTTACGCAGGACGGTTGTTAATCTAATGCAGACGTTCTGTGTGATCTGCGTTTTTGTCAACAATGCATGCTGCAGTAATCGGTATTATATTAGCTAGCACATAAAGGATAAACGATAGAGATCTTGGCGTTGATCAACCCTCAAGGGATACGCTATGCATTCGACGTCATTAGGCATCGTTAGAGGTGATTGAACGCATATTTGGCCTTTACATTGACTCGCGGTAGCCTACCTGTGTATCGAACCAGTGCTGCTATCTTCCCAGAATGGTACCGATTCGCCGGCCCCAGATGGATGGAGGGCTTGGTGGGCATGGGTCACAGCGATCGATCACATGTTTACTACAGGGCGCTAAATACGCTAGCACCTAACAAATGAGTTAAAAACTTGCAAGAAAGAATTTATGAAAACTTATTATAAAAGGGCTTGAAACTGTTGTTGGGGACCAACCCCACAGAGTTTTACATGGTTGAGAACATACCTGGCTCAGACCAGAAAATCGGTTTCAGTAATGGCACGAGACAACGCGTGATCACAAAGGCACTCTTTGCTGTTCATTTTCGGATTTTTGGAATTTGCCCAGAACGGTTCTTTTTCGTTCTAATTTAAGGTGTTAAGGTGTTCAGTATTTATTTTAATCTGTTATACAGAAATACTATAAACAATTCCATTCATGTGTCCTTTCGTAGAATGGTGACTATCGTTTTCCTGCGTAAACAATTTCAGTCGACGTTGATGAACATCACGTGATTCAGATTCCTTCACGGAATTCGTGAAATGGATGGCGTTCACTTATCAGAATCCGATCGTAAATCACATACCGTTGATGATTATGAAAACGGTCAAAGACGATGATTTGCCAGCCGGATCGATTACCAGTGAGTTGTTTTTCTTCCTTTTGACTATACTACAAGAAAAAAAGTGAACCTACCTTAGTGGATCGGAAAACTTTTATGATATACATGAATACTGTCTGTCATATAAAATCCTATAAATTCCTCTACAGAAAAACCCCATTTACCGGATTTCCTATGATATTTTCAATTATATAAACACATTTTCAAATGGGGCGTGGTGTTGTTAAGAAAGAATTGCTTGGTAGCCTTTCTTCATTCACACAGAAATTATTTAATTTTATAGTATTTGCTGGTAGACTTCCATCGCAGTATAAAAAAATACGAAAGATTTAAATATTTAAATTAAATATATCTTATCGAATATTTTGAGTTACAAATAAGCTGAAGAGCAAAGGTGTGCAGAAGTTTCGAGAAAGCCTTGTACAAAACTACTGTAACTGCTGGTGCCTCTCAACTCGCGCTATCGAAGCTCGAATATTTTTCTAAGTTGCAGTCGATATTTAAACTGCCAGCAAAATGAAAGTTGCTGGTCTGTCGGCGTGTTTGTCTTGTTGCTGTCCTTTTAATGAAAAATAGTAAAGTATTAAAACTGTGCATCTTCGAAATGTATCTTGTCGCCAGCTATAAAACCCGTCGGACTTGACTAATACTGAGATTGATCTCGAAGTATAATTCTAGCGTTTAAAGTTTAATGGATGGATTTATGGCAACTATCGTAATATCCATATAATTCCAAGATCTGAACTTTTAAGAAGAGAGTTCACAGATCATCGTATACGCCATTCAAGGAAACTTTCACTTGAAACATTCCGAAACACCTATACTGTAGTGATCACTACTACATACCGAGGATTAGTTGGTTTCCACTGTGTTAGCAAACACGCTCCATAATTCATATAACCCATCACATCAATGACTGACTGGAAATATGAGGCATTTATACGATGAATCCTCCCAAATGTTTACCCCCTTATCGTGGCTGGGAGCTGTTCCTGGATGTCGGGCTGCAATGTACAGAGGAGTTTTTCATCCTCTTAGTAGGGTCTCCCAAGCTGAGAAGGAGTCTGGTGTTTTTATCAGGAAGCCTAGATAAGAGTAAGTCAATGCCAGGAGGATCCACCACCGTCCTGGTATCAAAGTCGCATGGTGGCAAATCTCCCTGTGATCCACAAGAGCGACGACTGGCTGCGGTAGTGACGACTTGGGGCACGCCTTGACCTGTCTGACCTCGGGATTCCAGGAATCTACAATGGATAAACCAGCAAAACACCACAAAATTGGGAATTGTGCTGAAGTCCGCACACACAACCAATAAAGATCGACCATCCCAAGTGCGCAAGTAAGTGTACGATGGATCCATGGGTGACACCTAATCACCGCTCCTTCATGATGTTTTAGTTATCACAGTTTTTTGCAGGATATCAGGTTTTAGTTGCTTTTTCTGCTTTATTCTTCTTGCCAGCATTCCTTTGTAAGACTATAGGGCTAGGTTTCAGTTTTTATTTGGAAGCCTTACTGAGTTGAAGTAATTAATTGAGCAATAAGGAGATGAAAGTAGTTTGAATAGATAGGATATTCCTAATATCCCTTCTGATATATCCCTACTTATTTTCCTACCTTTACCGCTTTTTTTGTGATCTTCTAATCGGTTTCCTTTATGTTTTTCCTTGCATATCGTTTATTGAAAACACGACTTGTAATACGAGCTTTATGCTACGACAATAAGTTCACCATTATTGATAGTAATGGGAGAAATTGATAATAAAAACACTGCTAATAATTCACCTGTTTTGCTTAAAGTAATCCACGGAAAAGTTTTTTGGACCGCTTCATTATCGTCCCACTGTTTCGAATAGTGAGGTGCTGCGGAATGTTCATCACCAGATGAGACACTCTGTTGAGAAAAAATTCGACATTTATATCCAGAATCCTACATAACGCAAGCCTATACCATGGCAGAAAACGTCAAGCTGTCCTTCGCTGACCTTTCGTCAAAAACAATTTTAGAAAAAGCGTCGTAGCGAAAAAGTCATATTCTTCGTCCTTTGAGCAAGCCGAGTCTATGATGCGGCTCTGATCAAGTAGGCAACGAATGAGGTTCTCTAGTATCTGCCGAGGTGTGTAAAGGGACTCTGATAACCAAAATAACTTAGGGTATCAAACACGTTCTACTGAGCTGTACGTTTAGTTAGAAAAAGGAACAGCAAAAAAACATTTGATGTGGTTTAGAAATTACAGTTGTATATGGCTGGAAATCCAGATAATGCAGTCTAAATAATCGTTCAGAAATGTCCAACGGTGAGAATAATAATAAAGAGTTAAGAAGAGAATGAAAAAGGAAGAATGTGATAGAAAGAGGAAGAAAAAAATTCGCAGCGCATTAGGCAAAAACTTTTCAGTTATGGGTAAAGCGATTCTGCTCACGCGCTTCGACACAGTGCTCCGTTACCACTTATTTCAAGGTTTTAGCTCGCAGCAGTCTTTCCTAAAGAGTTTTCGAGAAAACTGATCTCATTTCTCAACGAAGCTCGAATATCCAACTCTTGAGAAAGTTCCGTTTGCAGTAGAATTTCACAAAGACTAGAAATTCGGGAGCATTCTGACCATGTAGTGCAAACATAACCTATTCTATAGCACGTATGTGTCGTCTATACATCGCACACATCGAAATTCTGTCGTTTGTTCTTCCTCTGTATCATCCATAGTAAAAAAAAAACTTTAATTTCATGCATAATATTTTTCTGATCTTCTTCGTGCATGGACACAGCACAGTAGCAAGAAGTGCCTTGCAACAAACACTTCGTCGCTGTCTCGATCCCGTACTCAGGGTTTAGCCAAGCTCCCTCCTCAGCGGTCGGAAAATTAGTAACAGATACCGTGAGGATAATAATACTGATTTGATAAATCGGTAATTTGCAGCAATTATTCTATAAGTCAAATGTGCCTTCAAACATTTCTACGATGTTACGAATGATGGCGAATGCGATGCGTACCCTTGAGTATAGATCAGCATCGAACTATTTCTCCTTGAAATTTTTTTCGCGAAAGACGCGTGCAGCGCAGTGGCCACAGGAGCCCTGTCGTACACATGGGATCGATCCCGCACCTAAAATCCACAGAGCTCTCATTCCCTCCGGGATCGGCAAAATGGTGCCGGACTTGTCTCGGAGGATAGCAGCACTGGCTCGATACATCGGTAGGTCAGCGAGAGTCATTCTAAAGTCCAGATATGCACTCAGTCACTTTTACGATGCTTGGTGAAGTCGAATGCATATTCTTCAGGGCTTGATCAACGCCAAGAGCTTTATCCTTTATCCCTTTACACGTTTTTCACATCAGAAGGCGACTGTTCTCGACAAATTTGTTTATTCATGCATGCCGTTGTTTACTATTCCAACAATCTACTCGTTCTGTGAAGCATTTAAATGCCGCTCAAAGGCTACAATTTTCATGCACTGAGGCGCATGGGTAATCAAGCGATGTGTTTCGAGTAATTTCCTCATCGAATAGTCTCATAGCACACGTGTAGGTAGTAAACACACGAGGGCGAAAGAGGCACAAATTGACATTGAACCCTGTTAAGCTAAAGCTACTGTCGAAATCACAATGCCACTTATAAAACCGATAACCCTAAAACATAGCTGAAGAGAAAGGCAATGCAAGGACCTGACTGGTGCAGTGGACTACACGTGAGCCACCGAAAAGGGTGCTCGTGGAATCGAAGCTCATCTGAGGTTTCCATTTTTTTTCTCATATTTAATCACCATGGTTAGAGGTGCCCTGTGATACACATGGGGTCGGTCCGCGCACCAGACTCACCAAGCTTTCCATCCCTCCAAGGTTAACAAGTTGGTACTAGACTCGTCTGCCAGGACAGCAGAACTGTCTCGATACATTGCCAGGTCAGTACGAGTCGTTGTAAAGACCATGTAAAGACCAAGACCATATACATCCAGTCACCTTCTACGATACTTCTTGAAATCGAACTCATAAGGCACCCCTAAGGGATTGGTTAATGCCAAGAGTTTTATTCTTTTTTATTCTCAGTATCATTGAGGTTGTCACCGTCACCCGTAGTCCCGTTGATCGTCGACTGACTCGAGTGGAAGCCAGTAAAGCATCCATTTTTCCCTGTCTGTCGCGTGCAAGAGTAGCCCAGTGGGTTTTGCTCACTCTAGGAAGTTGTTGAGCATCATATCTTTCTTTCAGACTTTTTGTGAAGAACTCTGACACTCGGATCGGCGGTCTTCCTGCAATGCGTTTAACATTCCGAGGAATCCAGTCACTAACGACTGTTGTCCATCGGTTCTCGTTTATACGCATTACGTGTCCGGCACATCTTACCCTCGACTGTTTGGCGTACAGAATGGCGTTTTGACTTTTGATCGTTGACGCAAGTCGGAGCTTCGGATCCCTTCCCTTACTTATGCGAAAGGGAATACTCCTACCATCGTTCTTTCGACTGCGCATTCGATAACGCGGAGTGATCTTTCGCTTTCTCTAAGCAGCGGCTAAACTTCTGATACATAAGTTAAAGCAGAAAGTGTCGTGGGATCGAAAACGTAGGCACAAAATCCGTTGTTCTCTGCTCTCTTCACATCCTGGATGCTCTTGAAAGCTCTCCAAATTGCGCGTTTCCTTCTGCACAGTTTTGGATCTAGCCCAGTCATCACGTTGATTTCTCGCCTTAGATAGACGTAGCTGGAGCACTCAAAGATATTCGTTCGTTCAGCGTGAATGGAGCATAAGAAACCAATCCGTTCCTCACGAACACCACTTTTGTGAGATGTTATTGTTCTTTGTTCACGATTAAGCTGACGTTTCGGCGAATTTCGCCTTCTTCAGAGCCTGGAAAGGTCAAGTTGATAGCAACTCACTCGGCCAGACGCCTCCATAACCAAACAAAGAAACCCCAAACCAAGATTTCAATCACTTTGAACACAGCTTTGCACACTCACCGCTTTCTATGAGGTCTCCACTAAGTATGTCACGTAGAGACCAACCGCACAGAAATCACGTGGAAGTATAATGTGCCCCTCACATCAGAAAAGCAGTTTTATATACTGCCCTATATCACGCGTGATAATGAGGCATTCTTCCCTGCGGTTCATTTTCGGATTTCTGGAATTAATCCAGAGTGCCTCGAGGGTTTTTCGCGCCTGTGTTCTCGATTCGCGTGCGAGGATCGTGACACATACTTCGAAGTCGTCCCCGTTATGTCTCTGGGTCCTATGCGTGCCTAGCGGGGTATTTGGTCTATTTTTGCCGGCTAGGTGTTCTTTCATGCGGACACAGAGGGGTCTACCCGTTTCGCCAATATATTCGTCACCACACGTCTTACAGGA
>UYYA01000985.1:0-25707 GCA_900624975.1 Angiostrongylus costaricensis | reverse complement strand
TATATATATATATATATATATATATATATATATATATATATATATATATAGAACGATAATACAGACACATGTGGCACAGTGGTCGGAGGCGCCCTGCAACACACGTGAAATCGATCCTCGCGGCCAAGGCTCACAAACCTTCCATCCCTTCGGGGTCGGGAAATTGGTACCAGACTTGTCTGGGAGGATAGCAGCACTGGTTCGTTACATCGGTCGACCACCGCGAGTCGTTGTAATGGCCAAATATGCATTCAATCACCTCCAAACGATGCTCAATGAAGTCAAATGCATGGTGCGTCCCTCAGGGTTTGATCAACGCCCAGAACTTTATCTTTTTTATTTTACAGAATGATAGCGTAAAGTTTTTTCCATTGCTTTGTTGTGGCCACAACTTCTGAAGTACACTAAATAGAAGAAAGACGTCTCCGTCGTTTCCTCAAAGGTAGCTCTCTTTTCGGTGGCTGCTCTCTTCAACACCAGCAGTCTCTCGCCAAAAAAATGAGCCCATCCAAAAAAATGGTCTTTTGTAAGCTGTTAAGTTAACAATCGCTTAAAGCGCAACCTTCTATAGAAGATAGTTGCTACAGTACCGTGCTGTATATGCTGCCGATTGTTGGCAAGAAGGTAGGAAACAGTAATCCAACCATAGAAAATTGACCAGTTTAGCGGCCATAGTGGCCACTACGTCGTCTGAAAAATGACTTCCATTTCTTAAATTTCCAAGCCCGCCAGGAATTCTTTGACCGCTTGACAAGGATTGTTGCTGGTGACGCCAGCTCTGTCCTCAAAAAGGTGGACAGCTCATAGTTAATCTTTCACAGAGTGAAATGAGATAACGGAGAAACATTTTTAAGAGGCTTCACTTTATGACGTATCGGCCTGAAAAGGTTTTAGAACTCTACATCGAACATTGTGTAGTGGGCCAAAGTGGAGAGCACGGTAGGTTTGAAACCGTCAGTTACTTTTCAGCACAATACAGGGTTAACGGCATCTTCCTTTCTCTCTGTTTCACATGTTAAACTATTGATCCTGAGTGTTCCAACCACTCAACAATCAAGGTTAATCTCATCATCATTTGTGGAGACGCGCCCAATATGGAACAGCTTGGTTTATGAGACCAACATTACCTGTACAGATAGAAATACAAACAGAATAACATAATTTTTAATGTAACCTTCTTATTCACTGCCTATTACAATTTTTCACGGCGGGGTATTATGTGTGTCACATTGTTATTTCGACTACAGCTGCAGCTTGACTGGTCTCGTTGCAGTTTTGAACAATCCAGATCAATCCCGTTGACGGTTGATTGCTAATGGCACTGTTCGATAGAAAAGCAGCTGAAAGACAGGAGAAATGAAGGGCCGACATGGTGTAGTGGTGAACGCGTTAGCTCTCCCAAACGGTAATAGAGCGTTCGTTCTCCAAAATCTTCAGATTGTCGTGAAATAGTGTGCACTAATCAGATGGTTACCGACGGGACCGCCACTGGCACCAGACCTTGCCTTGTCTGTAATAGAAGCTCCAGTAATCAACCGCCGGCCAACATTACTATATACATATATATACATATATATGTATGTATATGTGACTATTGTTTTGTAAACTACTGCAGAGGTGATTGGTAAATGCCTTGAGTTGCTGAACGTACAGTCAACACAACTTTACCCGAGAGAAACGGGAAGAAAACTGGCTTCCATTTCTGAACGTTAAAATTAGCCTATGTGAAAACGGCAACAACACCAAGCGATACGGATGGCCAAGGAGCAAGAAACATAGTGACTCTTCTGTCAGCCCTCACACAGCGAGAGAGATCTTATAAGATACATGTTCCGAACAGCCAGCAGTGTGTGCACAGGAAGAAAGCAGAAGTAAGATTCCCTAAAAATGGTGTGGTAAATAGCGATTTCCAATGGTTATGAAAATATAACTTTTCGCTTATCCTATCCTTTGTTTCCAACCAAATAAATGTAGCCACAAAAGATTGCTCAAAAAGGGCCAATACAGAGAATTCGGTAGCCGTGGCTGAAGTATTGCTGAAAACTCTCAGACGCCACATAGTGTAGACCTGAATGAGAAATATGCACGAAGTAGAACTGCATAATATGCTCTAGGAATAGAGACGTTGTTTGCAATTTTTCGAGTACGGTTTGTCTGACTCCCTGTAAGTCTGACTCTGTCTGATCCTCGAGTGCTGGGAGGAATACATGGGCGGGGCAGCTTTGCGTGCGCATAAAAGACCACCTGGCTGGTAAATATGTTAAAACAAGCGTTCCACTAGGTGCGCACATGATATAACGACATAATGGAGAAGATTTTAAAGTGAAGTTGCCATCTTCGCTCAGGAATCGAAAAATTTAGCGCTTAGAGCTTAAAACTCTCGAAGTATTCATGATAAATTCAACAACCCAAAAATGAACAGTAGCGACGAATACTTCGTTATCATGCATGATAACACACAATATCTCAGACCGATATTTAAGTTGGAGACGAGCACGTTGCCGACCCATGTGAACTCCGTGTGGTTAGCAGGCCTGTGAAACAATTGGTAGAAGAATCATAGAAAGCGGTAAGTGCGCGAATGTGTCATTTTGTTTTCAACTGGTTGAAAATTAAGTATGTAGTCTTGCTGTTGAGGCAGTGAAAGTCTTCAGCTGACTATGCTGCGGTTAAATAGACTCGCAGACTCTGAAGAAGATGAATTCTGCTGAAGCGTCACCTCTTGTGAATAAATAGTGTGCAATAACAATCTCGTCTGCGCTAATAAAAAAAGCAACGAGATTTACAATTTACAACATACACATATAAATGATAAAGCTGTAGAAGCTCTAGGCGTTGATATAAATCCTGAGGGATTCATTAAGCATCGTTTGGAGGTGATTGGATGCATATATAGCCTTTGCAATGGCTCCCGGTGGGCTACCGATGTATCGAGCCAGTGCCGCTACCCTCCCAGACAAGTCTGGTACCAATATGCCGACCCCGGAGGGATGGAAGGCTTGGCGGGCCATGGGCGTGGGGATCGATTCCACGTGTGTGTCGCAGTGGAGCCACCAATCACTGCTCCACACGCGCCCACATATACGTTATACATATATATTCTGCGTCACATAATTTCATTTCTTCTCCACAGTCACCCCCTGGCAGGGTCTTCTAATGACAAGTTGTTACCACCGGACATTGTCATTATATATCCACCATCAGCATCGTGTATAAAAGGGCATCACTGAGTGAGGATGCCTCATTCGAGAAGATGGCTCGCTGAGGAAGATCTGGCTCGACAGGAAGGCGAAGACGCAACGTCGAGGCGAACAACAAGCATGGACCATCGACTCGGATCACCGGCTCTGAGGAAGACGAAGACGTCGAAACGTTAGCCGAAAATAAATATATTTATCAACCTCGTGCAAGCTTATCAAGAAAGAATACATATTGATTAGTCACACCGAGGTTTAGGGAAGGTCGGTTTCGAAATGTTATACAATAGTTATTTCCTCAAAGTTGCTCACGGAGTCGAACCAGTATCTCTGTAATATAAAGTGGTTCTTCCGAAAAGAAGAGAAACATACACATTTTTTCAGTTAATTAATTATTATGCCTCCCAACGGTTTACCGCTTCATCGTGGCTAAGAAGTGTTCCTCGGTGTCGGACTGCGATGTACAGCGGAGGATTCACCCCCTGGCAGGGTCTTCTAAGCTAAGAAGAAATCCTGCGTTTCCACCAGAAGGCCTAGCTAAGAGTAAACCAATACCAGGATCCACCACCGTCCTGGTATCAAAGTCGCATGGTTGGCAAATTTTCCTCTAATCCACAAGGGCTGCAACTGCCTGTCGTGGTGACGACCTGGGGCAGACTTTGGCCAGGCTGTCCCCGGGATTCCAGAGAACCGCCATGGCTTAACCAGCAAATCTCCGAAAAATGGTGAGTGTGCTGGGGCTCGCACCACTGGTGAGGACGGGCCGTTCAAGTGTCAAGTAAGTAAGTAAGTAAGTAATTACTATTATTGCTGATAAAACTGTGAGGGTTAAAAAGCTAACAGAGAGGAAGGCAAAGCGAAAGCCTTAGTGGTGTAGCGGATAACACGTTAGCTCTCCGAAATGGTAATCGCAGGCTCAAATAGGGCTTGGGGTTCCAAGTTCGTAAATGTCTTAGCATCATTGGTGTTGCGTTTTACTTTTGCGTTTAATAGCCTGCTATGAAAAAATGCGGATTAATAATAAATTATGCATTGTGAAAATTATACATTTTAATGAGCGTGACATTACAGCAAATGTAATACGTTTCCTCTCGTATGGACGTTAGAGTGACCATGGTAGTTAGAACCAAACGATCGTGTGAACAAAGTAGCCTTCATACTCAATTTAGTTTGTTTCAGAGTTTTTTTCGCGCTGCCTATATTCGAGAGCTAGCCGAATGCAGAAGAAAGGGAAATGATGAGAGCAGAAAAACCATTCGCTTCACTTGGAGATTTACAAAGTACTTTCTTTGGAAAAGTTGTCACTGTATTTTATTCGCTACAGTTATTGTATAGGATGCGCGATATGAAAATATCGAATTCAACTCAACATAAACTTCAAAATAGTTCTAAAATTAGAAGCATTTGAAATAAGGACCATGGTGAATAAAGGATAAAGCTTTCGGAGTTGGTCGATCCCTGAGGGATACGCCGTGCATTCAGCTTCATTAAGCATCGTTTGGAAGTGATTGAATGCATATCTAGCCCTTGCAATGGCTCGCGGTGGGCTATCGATGTATCGACCCAGTGTTGCTACCCTTCCAGGCAAGTCTTGTACCAATTTGCCGTTCCCGGAGAGATGGAGACCTTGGTGAGCTTGGGGCGCGAGGATCGATCCTACGTGTGTTGTAGGACGGGTCCTACCACTCAGCTGCACGCGCCCGCTATTAGAACCGTACGTGTGGTGAGCACTCATTTTACACAACTTCTAGTAGGTTGAGATGCATAACAACGGTTGCAGGTGCAATACAATACACATATGGCCTCTGATTTAACATTACCTTAGTCCAAGGAGCATTCTTTTCCATCCCGCACCGAATCATTGAGCCACTGGCCGACCTCTGCTGAAGGTGAACACCTATGGACGTCCTAGCAGGCTAAAGCAGAACCAAACACGGCATACTGAACATAATAAATATTAAGCGCTAAATAATATTCATGACGAAGTCAAAATCTTCAACTGTTTTAGCCGGTCTCCACACAAATTCAAGAACCTTAAGATTCATTTTATAATAGACAGGCCTGTCAAATAATAAGAAATGATTTCGAAAAATAAGCAGAAACAACGATTGAGTGAACTATCCACACATGGATCAATAAAACCCCACTTATTAGTGTTTGCTGCGATAGGATCCTTTCTCAAGCAGACTTAGCTTGTATATAGACGCTCTCAAATGTAGGACCCAAATGGAAGTGAGAGCGCATTATAAGTGCAGATCGACTTAGTCCTCCCAGATTAAGGTGGCTAAAAATATTCCTCGGATTTTAGCAGCCTTTCTGTACTCGCTTTTTTTTAGTATCGTAGGCTCTTTCAGGGCTAGGAGAAGAACTCTTTATTTCATTCTACTTATTAAATGGTGCTAACAGGGACCCTGCCTAGTTTTAGCTATAAGGATAAACATACGACTAGCTTACAAGACTATCCCAAATTAAACACAATGTTTCTTTTGTAGGGGTGATTCCTGATCACTTCCTTGTATATCACGAAGTAATTTTATTTCAGCAATTTAACAATAACATACTCATATATGAATTTCCGCGATTAACTTCTATTCGCCCGAAAGCCTACCTAGGAAAAGATTTACACCACAGCAAAATCCGACATGATATCATCATCTAAATTCTCGTAGAAATTACTAGATACACTATCGTATCAAAAGTGATATGGTTTTTGTTTAACTAGAACGAACGAAGCTGAAAGTTTTGAATTGACACGAGCAAAACTTCATCTGTGTTCGGTCAGGTTGCTCAATAATTCAGCACTTCTTTCACTAGACTCTCTCTTTCACACCTATGATTCGCAAAGGCCTTCGAATTTCAGTGTGGATTCCGCTGTCAATCTGGCTCTTCGTGAATGTCGCCAAATGCTAGTGGAGTCGGTTTTATATGGAATCCAGCGATTGCCGTGCATTGACGATCCCTGGTCTTCAGCAAAGAAATTCGCCGGCTAAATTACATCGGGTAGAGCTTTTCTAAGAAATGTTCGCTAACGCGAAATCACTCACTCGCTTAATCACTATCGCGCGAACGGATACTGCTCCCAGCCTCGCTGAAGTACAAAAATGTGGTATGCGAGAGGTATAAGAGCAGATAATGCTGAATAACACAAGCCTGTCTGTTATTGATAAGGGTGGAGAGTTTGTAGTAAGTCTCCATCAGTTAGATGCTGAGACAACGAAAAAACATTTCGAAGATTCTTCACTTCATCGCCCGCTATCTGAGAAAGAGTTCAAAAGTAGATACTGAAAACTGAACCACGAATGGGTCATAATGGCAAGGGCTGCTGGCTTAAAACCATCACTTATCTCTCAACTAAAAGTTGACCCAACAACATTCCCGTCTTGTGCTTACTTATCACAACCCATAAGTTGGTATCCAGCGATGATCTTGCGCCTACCGATCCAACATTATTTAAGGTTAAACTTATCATTAGCTGCGTTGACGAACCAATGGCTAGGATAACGTGGTTTTTTATATCAACCCAGTCGTTGAAACACATTCCAGCCCACCTCACAAATATCCAGACGTTTCTGGGTCGTCTACGTACTGCGTGTCCCAGTAGCGCGTACGTGATGGAGTCTTTCGACGTTACCGCAATTTATACAAAATGACTCCGCTATGCAAGCCACCAGCGAGCTCGTTATGCAGCACCAAGGAGCAATAAACATGCATGGCCTCTCGATTCAGCAGTTGATGAAACTCTTGAAGGAGTGCCTAAACTGCTCAGTCTTCAGATGGCCCGGAAGATACTAATCCCAAATAAGAGGGTTGTCAATGAGACAGCCACTGGCACCAAGTCTTACCATTGCATTTACGTCTAAGGTGGAAGCACAAGTAACCTATATCGGGCCGTTACTCTACTGTAGATATATAGATGACTGCTTTGTCATTTGCTCAACACAAGAGGAAGGAAATTGACAAATGTTTCGAGTTGTTGGACAAACAGTCAGTATATTCAGTTATTAAGTTCACCAGAGAGAAACCAAAAAAAACTGGCTTCCATTTTTGAACGTGCGAATTAAGCTATCAAAAAATGCGTACATTACGAAATGGTACCGAAAGCCAAGTAGTAAAAACATCTTGGTTCATTACCTCTCCTCTCACCTTCTCACACGAAAAGGACGCTTATGAGGAGTATGTTTTGAACATCCACCAGCGTGTGCACAGGAAAAGAGCAGAGGGAGGACTCCTAGAACATGGGGCGGCAAATAGGCATTTGTAATGGATACGAAGCTGTAGCTCGGGATTGGTGTAGAGGAAACCGCAGGCCCCTCAACGATAACTCTATAGACAATGAAGTCCCGTTTATCCTGCGTCTTCACTTTAAGTGAAGCAATGCAGCTATAAAACGCTGTTTAAGGAAGACTGGTCTAGAGAATTCGGTAACGATAACTGAAATACCACTGAGCAATCTAAGATGCTAGCTAGTTCGTAACCGCGTGTACGACCGTCTATGTGCAACGCAAAATTGCATAATTTGCCTCAATGGTAGAGACGGTGACTGCAAGAGTTCGGGTACAGTCTATCTGATCTCTTGTAAAGCCTGCGGGGACGAATACATTGGCTAAACGGCTAGACCACTTTGCCTACGTATAAAAGAACACCTAGCGGGCAAAGATAAACCAAATACTTCACAAGGCACGCATAGAACGCAGAGACATAACGGAGAGGATTTTGAAGTAGGGGTTACGTTCCTCGCACAGCAATCGAGAAACAAGTGCGAAAAACTCTCGAGGTTTTCTGGATTAATTCTAAAATTCCAAATATGAATCACAGAGGGGAGTGCCTCATAAACACGCGTGATATTAGGCAGTGTATGAGCCTGCTATTCTGATAAGATGGGCATATTACGCTTCCATGTAAACTCTGTGCTGTTGGATAATATGTTACATGTACAGTGGAGGACTCATGGAAAGCGGTGAGTATGCAAAGAAGCGACTCTGTGTTCATGTGATTAAAATTTTGGTTTAGCACTTTCTCTGTTTAGTTATAGATGTGTTTGGCCAGGTAGATTGCTGTCGACTTAACCATTCCAGGCTGTGAGAAAGCGAAATCCGCCGAAACGTCAGCTTGCACGTAAATAAAGAAATAAAATGAGGTCTCGGGTTGCCAAACAGAAATGTAAAGAATCGTTTGCTATCAGTTTGCCAACCACGACTGGAATGGTTAACTGCCCTGGTGGTGGGTCAAACAACAGACGATGTGCACATTATTGCGCCAGTTCTGACCACTGTGTTTCCCATACCTCTCTACATACATCGATAAATTAAATAAGAGCTGCTAATTTTGAGCTGTTTTTATAAAAATCTCTTGGATAGCGTTGAGAAGACTGCAAGCTTCAAACTAAAATCTTCCGTTCATGGGAAGCTTTAGGAAATATAATTTATCCAGTAGTGGAAAAGAACTTGCTACAAAAGATAGGATCCGGTTAGCAATAAATAAATTAGCTTAAGTATGCTCCTTTAAGGACTTCTTCTTGCAATATGTTAAAAATTTTAAAACATGGACCGGTTCAGTTGTTCTCCGTTGATCACTTCTTCGAACAAAACAGAAGGCTGTGGAGAAAATTTATGGCAGACATTTTCCGTAAAGAGACTTCTCATGCGACTTTCAACACAGGTTCTCACCTCGGTTTTTATTCCCTTCATTAAATCAACTTCAGATTCTGAAATGTACGCAAACTACAATGCAGTTTTTGATCATAGTTGGTTTCTTCCCTATCGATTCGCTCATTCGTTCCCGTAGTGAACGAGATAAGACAATATCAGTGCTCTCACGACGACAGAACGCTCGCTCATTCGCCTCTCCAACACGAACCTTATCGATTCCTGTCTCCTGTTTTAAAGTTTCTTTTAAAGAAAAAGACGTCTTCATTTATCACTGTTCAATTTTCACTAACGTCACGCCGTATATGGATATTTTCTGGACGGAAATCCTCGAATAGTCAAGTCTTGTGAAGCTACAAACCTTTCTATGATCTCTTGTATGTACATGGTTCTATTTTGTTCTTTTTTATTACAAATACCACAGACATTATAGAGCTCAATTTAGCTTCATTTAGTTTAAGTTTTTTTTACTTGTTTCGTAAGGCTGAAAAAGACTGGATTTTTTTTCGTTGTTGTTGAAAGTAGTATCCGTGGTACCCTCTTTAAAAGTGGGAGTAATTCTGAAACTCTAGGATGATTTCATTCTTTTTGCTCAAGCATGCATTGTTAACGGTCAAATTTATATTTCTGTGGTCATCAGTACCACCTGGTCAGTTGAGACAGCAAGCAGTGATGAACTTCAATTTCTCAGCTTATGGTATCTGCTGTCTTGACAAAAGTCACTCATGAAACAAAAATATTAAACGACCTTCCTAGAGTCTATCTCATACGCTGTTTTATTTTTCACTATATTCTTGAGTGGTTTTCAATTTCGTGGTTAGCGCAGTGCAATGGTGAAAGATGCCGAGCGTTACACATGTGGTGGCTGGTTCGAATTCCAATTTGGACACTGAAGCATTCAATCCGTCGGCATCTTGCTAAATGACTTACATGGGAAAATCTTCTTCAGTCAACAAGAGTATTATATGTCTGTGGTAGAAACCTGAGAATGCTACAGTGTAACTGTCTCGAGAGTTGAGAAAGAATCAACTCGTTCAGACTGTTCAGCTGCAATCCAACCAAGAAGGAAATCTGAAGTTTGTCATGAAGGAAGAGTCCAAGGCGAGGAGCTGAGTGAAACAAGCGCTTCCATCTACGCAATCTATAAAGACGCGTAACATAAATAATTGACAAATTTTAATTTGATCTGTTGCGTAAACGTGAATATATTGTGTCTTTAATCAGTTAAATAGCGCTTGCTTGTATATCTGGCTCGATCTTCTTTACAAGTCGTAATGACACGGGCCGTCCTCCTGCAGAAGTCACCCGTAATTTGCATGATGGACAAAATTTTCTTTCCCCAGGAACACAAATGCCTAAATGCTAGATCCTTCTCAGATCATCATTTCTTAAATAGTAGCTATGTTTTTGTCGGCACTTCTGTGATTTATAGCACAAGTTTACGATAAGCTGAACTTCGGGGTGGAACTTTTTAACACCCTATCAGCTTGTCAGACCTTGCGTGAGGTCGGACTTCCTTTCTATGTCGCCATCTGTCACCCACGATCAGCCCCAACCACGATGAGATGAGGCGAACTGTTTCAATGTGTTTCAATAATTTCTAGAAAATATTTTTATGTAGCTTAATCTGAAAGAAAAAGGCAACGAAATATTTAAATTGACTTTTTAAACTAACTTTATAGCAAGGTTAATTGTTCGGTTTTATGAAATGCAGCTGTTATTTTTCTTTAGCTGCTACTTTTTAATTCTGTTTCTTTTGTGGCACGTAGCCATGTTTGTAGAAAACCAAAAAATAAAAAGCCGCCTTGTTTTTTCTTAAGAAGTTTTTTAAGTGTTTTTTTAAGATAATGTCCACTCTACGAGCATCTCATATTGGTTCGTTGCAAGACGCACTTGGTTCTCAACCGTCGATTTTCAACGTGCTGTCACAAGAAAGTCTTTCGACAACACTGAAACCAGCTGTTGGCCATTTAATCAAGGTAGGACTACGTTTCTTTTCTTTTTGGAACGTTTTATTCCATCGTTTATTGCCTACATTCTTCGGTACACAGACGAGTCGTTCTCACGTGATGTGCGGGTCTCAGCATTTCTTGCACTCATTTCGTTGTCTGGCAGTTGTCATCCGTAGAAGTCGCTGTGTTTGTGTACGGATTCAGTTGGCGTTTTAGGATTCGTTATTCTTTCTCGTTATTGAGATTTCGAATATTTCTCGAGCCTATTTGTCCATGGTGTCTCGACTTTGTCTTCTACGGATGTTCTTTGGTCCTCTATGAACGACTTCGGGACTTGATGGATCACAGGAGGGCTTACTGCTTTGCGCTTAGGAGACTTCTTTATGTTTCTAGCAATTCCAGCTATTAGACGAGGTTTTTTTTTTCAATGTCTTTTTGTTTCAGTTTCTGGCCATGGTATATTCGAATCGCTTCCAAATGGCACATGAGTATTACGACGAGCTTTTCCTACTTTTTGATCTGCTCCTACAAAATCAATACATCAAAAAGTGTGGTTAGTTTGAAAATAACTGCTTCATGGTTTAATTTTGTGAGAAAATGCATATTTTTTTATGCAGGTGCGTCGTTTTCGGAAAATTTTTACGGAATGAAGAGGATCTTTTGTTCAACAGGAAAGCCACCGAGCGATTTCAATCCACGGATGCGCTCTCTTGTGTTTCTTGTGGGCCTGGAAACACTTTTTCCATTGGAAAAATTTTTAAATTGTATTATATTGAAATTAAAGGTGCTATGGCCGTACATTCGAGATAAATTGGAAAAATGGCATCCCATCTTGGTTGAAAGGATGCGGTATGCTTCAGCTACGACAAAGGTAAGTGAAACAGTTTTTTCGGCAGGAGATGTGAACAGCTTCTCTAAAAGCAAACATTAAAGTAATTTCGCAACTGAGAACAAGCGAAATATTCGCTTTTTAACTGCAAATTTTGGATTTTTGGATACCCCGTTTTTTTTGCACTCAAAGGCATACTCTCCTAGGTTAGTGGGGCAAAGAATTCCCGTTCTTGCTGTGATGAAGTTTGTAAATAGTTTTTTTTTTCGAAACCGACAGGAAGGCGAAGACGCAACGTCGAGGCGAACAACAAGCATGGACCATCGACTCGGATCACCGGCTCTGAGAAAGACGAAGACGTCGAAACGTTAGCCGAAAATAAATATATTTATCAACCTCGTGCAATCTTATCAAGAAAGAATACATATTGATTAGTCACATCGAGGTTTAGCGAAGGTCGGTTTCGAAATATTACTACGCTTTGTGCTAGCTGATAATACACCGACCTCTGCACGATGTGCGCAATGATGTATGTCCGGAAGAAATACAAGTTGTTACCACCGGACATTGTCATTATATATCCACCATCAGCACCGTGTATAAAAGGGCATCACTGAGTGAGGATGCCTCATTCGAGAAGATGGCTCACTGAGGAAGATCTGGCTCGACACGAAGGCGAAGACGCAACGTCGAGGCGAACAACAAGCATGGACCATCGACTCGGATCACCGGCTCTGAGAAAGACGAAGACGTCGAAACGTTAGCCGAAAATAAATATATTTATCAACCTCGTGCAAGCTTATCAAGAAAGAATACATATTGATTAGTCACACCGAGGTTTAGCGAAGGTCGGTTTCGAAATATTACTACGCTTTGTGCTAGCTGATAATACACCGACCTCTGCACGATGTGCGCAATGATGTATGTGCGGAAGAAATACAAGTTGTTACCACCGGACATTGTCATTATATATCCACCATCGGCACCGTGTATAAAAGGGCACCACTGAGTGAGGATGCCTCATTCGAGAAGATGGCTCACTGAGGAAGATCTGGCTCGACACGAAGGCGAAGACGCAACGTCGAGGCGAACAACAAGCATGGACCATCCACTCGGATCACCGGCTCTGAAAAAGACGAAGACGTCGAAACGTTAGCCGAAAATAAATATATTTATCAACCTCGTGCAATCTTATCAAGAAAGAATACATATTGATTAGTCACATCGAGGTTTAGCGAAGGTCGGTTTCGAAATATTACTACGCTTTGTGCTAGCTGATAATACACCGACCTCTGCACGATGTGCGCAATGATGTATGTGCGGAAGAAATACAAGTTGTTACCACCGGACATTGTCATTATATATCCACCATCGGCACCGTGTATAAAAGGGCACCACTGAGTGAGGATGCCTCATTCGAGAAGATGGCTCACTGAGGAAGATCTGGCTCGACACGAAGGCGAAGACGCAACGTCGAGGCGAACAACAAGCATGGACCATCCACTCGGATCACCGGCTCTGAGAAAGACGAAGACGTCGAAACGTTAGCCGAAAATAAATATATTTATCAACCTCGTGCAAGCTTATCAAGAAAGAATACATTTTGTAAATAGTTTTCAAAATAAGTGCTTTTCTTAGATTGCTTCTATATGCCACTTTTTACCCACTTCTTTCTTAACTGTTTTGAATGGAATATCTTTTCTAACACCTAGTTTCCAATGTTTTTTTTTGCCGGTTGAAATGAGCACCCTGAAATGGGAAATTCGATCAGTTTGCTTCCGAAATTTCTCTACAACACCGACAATCCAAATGCTCAGTGAACAGATAGTTCGGAATATTTCTTAACGAGGGATGTAAGCCTTGATGGTAAAGGTCGTCGGCGCTTTTCAGCCGTTGACGATTTCCATTTGAACTTGATGGAACTCGTAGTCTCCGTTTCAAAAACCACTTGGGAGATGGTTGAGTAACTCATTGTCCACAGCCCACGATGCAGTAATCATCTGTGGCTTAAGAAACGTTAGGAAAGTTTATAAAGGCCGATAAATAAGTGTCGTATGATCTCAAGGAACGGCTGCGAGACAGTCATCAAGAGGACTGTTCTGTTGGTACTCATCCATGAAGAAACGATGGTCCTTTCTTCGATTGCATTGCGATGTATAGTGAATAATGAATCCTATGCGACAAGCGAGTGCGTCAGCGAAGTGGGTGGGTGGGCAGAGAGGAAACTCTTGGACATATTCCAAGCGCGAACTTTCTTCTTAAGAAGAATATGGCGACGGTTAATGGCCTACTGCAAGACTAATCCATAATTATTTCTGGATCATTGCAACACACCCACAACAGAAAAATACTGTAACGAAATCAATAAAATACTTAAAAAATTACAATTTATGTTGCGAAATATAACTCGTACATAATGCTGAGATATTTGCAAAACTCCGGACAGCAGGTGTATGCGGTGGGGAACGAACGCGCGCTATTGTCCTTACCGGGGAGTAGCACACTTCACCAGCACACCATCCGGGTCCTAGTTCTATCGATCTTTTTGCCATCAGCAATCACCCGTCAACGGGATTGATCTGGGGAGCCCAAATCTGCATTGAACCCAGTTAAGCTGGAGCTTAGTTATAATCACAATCTTAACCCTTTCATTTACTGCCTTTTTCTTTTTAATGGCAGGGTATGTTGCGAAATATCAAGATCAATAGAACTAGCTGAGAGACAGGCAAAGCGAAGGACCCGGATTGTGTGGTGGTAAAGTGCGCTACTCGCCGGTAAGGACATTAGCGTGCGTTTGTTCCCCACCGCATGCACCTGCGGTCCGGAGTTTTCCAAATATCTCAGCATTATATACGAGTTACGATTTGTGTGTCGAGAATTGGTCATTAGAAAGCGTTCACAACAGCGCTCGATAGCATTGCAAACGCTGAGGAAGATGAGCGAAGTGGGCTACGAAACTTTGCGCCATTCAGTGCACCTTTATTCAATTGTTATACGAACTTTTTCAAACATCTCAACGGCTACGTCCAAAGAAAAATCGGCGACAGATCTTTTGCTTTGAACATCCTAGAAGAATTTATTGTTTCCAGAACTTCATAGTTCTAAGTTTTCCTTTCAAATTTGACGATTTTTGCTCGACTGAATATTAGTTATAAGGATGTTGTATATCAACACCTTGCAAAACTCGAAACCTCTCTTAGGCTTCAAACTTATAACCACCTTTACTGCGGCTCGTGTGTTATCCGCCGCAGCAAAGAGATTTCGGGTTATGCTCATATTTCAGCATCTTTGTGAGTGTATTTCACATAATAACCCGCGATGAAGAAAAGCTTAAGTCTCAAAGTTGCCACAATTTAGAACATAAGGAACAAGTTGGCTCGAGTTTTCGTCAGAGCGTGGCCTTTTTTGAAAGCATCAATTTCTTTTGCTACAACAGTCCTTCAACTTGGGTTTGTGAATATCTTACACAATTGCTGTTTTTTTATTTCGGCTGGACAGTGCTGCTTCATTGCGTTCAGATATATAATAGGACGATCAACTGTCCACTCACCATTTCTTCTACTGGCTGGTGTTCGGCTTGAGAATCTTACTGCTCAGGATTTAGAGTCGTTCGAACACATTCCCATGCATCTTAAGACATCCGGGTAAGATTTAAATAAAGAACTTCGTACAGTTTTCTTGCATTTCCTTTGTCGGCTACACACCAGTTTCATAATTCAATACCTCATTGCCTTAATATCATGTAGTATTCATTTTGAGATTCTTTCTTTCCAGCAATTTAAATTTTATTTCTTTCTATTATAATTTTCATTTTATGTCTACACTTTTTCATGACACGGTGCGATGTGGTATGCAACCATAAGAATACTCAGTTATGAACAAACCTCGAAACTCCATTTGGTCTCCGAACTCGCGATTACCTTTACCAGGGGCCCCACGGACTATGTGGGTTCAGCTTCACCGAGTTCAACATTGACGTGTGCTGAACGGACCATTCGCGTTGGCGAGTGATTGATGATAGCACCGATAGAGTAAAAACATGGGTGAGAGAAAGACGGAGCAAGACCCTCGGTTGTTGTGGTGGAAGGCATGTGTGGCCTCGGCAAATGTAACCGCGAGTTCAAAGCCCAATTGAGGTTCTAGATTTGTTCATATCTCAGCATGGCTATGATTGTGTCTCCTTCTTTTCTTTAGTTTTATTTCTGATGTTATTTATGTACTCGTCGAATAGAAAAATATCTACGGTAGCTCCGCTTGACTTGGTGACATTTATGGTGGAATTACTGTGGTATATAGTGTATCTTTTCGAATATTTGCAAAAAAATTTACTCTTGAATTACGACGATTTAATATTAGGTTACTTAATCATGACCAGGATTAGATAACCCAAATGGTAACATGCCAAAAACTTTAAATTTCATTCAATATTTCTTGCTAACTTATCGATATGGCATTTTCAATGTTGAGCTAAATAGAAATCTCGATCTCGCAATAATGATCGCGTCTAATATGAAGTAGTATCTTACGAATATTTCAAATGCCTCCTTCACCTAAACCAAAAAGTTCGGCATCTCAGTTTAGAAGTTCGGATATCATAGATCGATTATAGGAGCAACCGCCAAGGAAGTACTAAGTTGTTCGGAAATTGATGGAGGATTTCAGCTACTGTTTTAAAGTGGCATATCTTACTTAGATACTTGAACGGCCTGTCCTCGCTGATTGTGCGAGCCCCAGCATTTTCACTATTTTTCGGAGTTTTGCTGGTTTAGCCGTTATGTTTCCTTGGAGTCCAGAGGTCAGCCTGACCAAAGTCTGCTCCTGATCGCCACCACCACAGACAGTCGCCGCCCTTGTGAACCACGAAAAGATTTGCCACCATACGACTAGTTTGATACCAGGATTATGGCGGATCTTGGTACCGGTTAACTCTTAGCTGAGCTCCCTGATAGAAACGCCAGACTCTTTCTCAGCTTGAGAAAACCCACCGGGAGGACTAATCTCCACCCCCCTCCCCCCTGTACATCACAGCCCGATACCCAGGAACACCTCCCAGTCACGATGAGGAGGTAAACAATTGTAATGAAGTAGACACCTTAAGGATTGACAGATTGAAAGTGGCATATCTCAACTCAGAATACCGGTTGCACAAAACTTTGAAATTTTTCAGGTTCTGACACCGTTCAAGACAGTTTCGCCGTATGTAAAGAAAGCTATTGAGAGTTTCTGTGTGCTGGTTGTTCAACCTTTGCAGCCTCGACAGTGAGACTTGTTCCAACTAGAATGGCTCTCATCTGTCGAATCCTGTCCACTTTCAAATCTTCTTTAGATGTTTATAAGCTGTTAACTTGCTTACACTGAGGTCTTCCACAATTTCTCGAACAGTCGCGTTTGCTTCATTCCGCCTACTAGCAATCCATTAAAACTGCTTTGATACCACTCATCATAATCTGTAGAAATTTCGAAAAATGCAATTTATATTGCAGCTCAATTCATAGAAGTGCGTAAAACGAGCTTAGCCATAAGACATAATAGTACAATACTTTAAAAAAACCTAGTCAAGAGACGTACAAGAAGAATGAAGTTTGAGAAGGCCTATACTGATTCCCAAACAACTCAATAGAAGTCATAGCCGGCAACTTCCTTCCAAACCAAAACTACCACCGACAACATAAAGAATTCTTGCCAAATCAGCAAGTGCTACAGTTAAGCGAGAAGTTTGCTGACAACCTCCGGAAATATCTCTATCTCTAATGTCAACTATACTTACTTGGATAACTGGATGGTTGGTTTTCACGAGTTGTGTGGATCTCGGCACGTTTCGTTTTTTTCCCTCGCAAACGTCGTCCATGGTGGCGGTTTTATTCGAGCATGGTTGTGCGTGAAAGTCTCATACCGTGATCTGTAAAACAACTGCAGCTCGTGATACAGCTGAGTAACTTTCTTTACGAACGCGTCCGCTCAACGCGTAGCTGGCCGTCCTAGGGGACGCTTGCATTTTCGTGGAGTCCAGTCTGCAGTTTTTTTTCTCTCATCTGTCGTCTCTTCCTTTCATCATGTGACCAGTTCATCTATGTTTTGCTATTGATGCATATTTTCCTGGATCTCGAAAATGTGATAAATTTTGGTGATTAGAGCTTCGCATTCCGGCTAGATATTGAGAGTGTCGGTCATATTTCAGAAGACATCGCTCAATCGTTCTGAGTAGTGCGAAGTATTCTTGATGTGGTTGAAGTATTGGCCCACGTCTCTGCAGCATAGCAGAGCGCTGAAAGGACCGTAGAATCGAAAAGATGAGCGCGGATTTTCGGGCCCCTCAGTTGGTTAGTGGCATCTTTGAGAGGCCCAAATGTAGCCTAAGCTGCTCTCCTTTTTCTATCTAGTTTTTTCCTTATGTTGCTTCCCATGTTCATTAACTGCCCAAGACGATCGTACGAGGTGGTCTCTGCAATCAGAGAGCCATTCACTTCAATTTTTTTCGCCTTCGCACCACGGGTTTTCCATGAACTGGGTCTTCCGATTTGTACGCAATCCGATCTTTTTTCCCTCTTCGTTGAGTTCGTTGATCGTCGTCTCTGCTTCCCTAGCACTTCTTGAGAGGATTACGACATCGTTGGCAAAGCGAAGGTTAGATGGGAATATTCCATCAATACGTATGCCTTTCTCATCCCAATCGAGTGACTTCATTATCCACTGATGTGCGGCACTGAACAGCTTTGACGATATTGTGTCGCCCTGTCGAACCCATTTTCCTATGGTTATGGTAAGATGTCAATGGGAAAGCTGTATTTTCGTAGTGCAGTTCCGATAACAGTCAGATAGAGTTCTTATGTAGGACGGATCCGCTCCTTGGTCGAAGAGTGCTGATAGGATTGCATTCGCTTCGGCGTTGACAAACGCTTTTCATAGCCGACAAAGGTTAGGGCTAGAAGCAGGTGGTATTCCCTACAAACTTCGATGACCCTGGACACGGCTTGGATGTAGTCCATGCAGGAAAATCCTTTTCGAAATCCTGCTTGCCCGACTGCTTGCGCCCCATCCAATGTCCTTGATATGCACAACAGGATAATCTTCCTGAAGAGCTTGTAGAATACGCCTAACAAGCATATGGGACGATAATTAAAATGATCCCTTCGGTATCCTTTCTTGGGCGGGATGACCGTGCGCAACGTCCTCCACTGATCTGGGGCTTTTCCTTTTGAAGGTAGGCTGTCGTATGATCTGCGAGAAGTACCTGTAAATTGTGGGTTCCAGCTTTGAGGAGGTCGGTGATCGATGAAGAGTATTCTTGCCCAGCTTGCGGTTTAATCGAATCTTCGCGCGAAGAAGGCGGTGATCGGAACCAGTACAGAATGGCGGGACTAACGACGTGTCAAGTAGGCACCATCTTCTGTTTCTCAGAATACGTCGATCTCCGCATGAAACATGCCGTTAGGAGACTCTGATGTCCAGCGGCTTCTTTCTTTCTTCTGGAAAAACGAGTCACTATAGAAGAGACGTACTGCGGGCAGGAGTCCTACGGGTCGGTTCCCATTCGCATTTCTTTCTCCTAACCCAAAATTTCCGATTCTATATTCGCTCTCGTTGGCCTTTCCTATTTTGGCGCTGAAGTCTCCAACAACAAATTTATGATAAGCATTATCATTGCGGATAACTTCCTCCAACTGATAGTAGAATGCATCCAATTCGTACTCATCAGCTGCGTTGGTCGGTGAGCAGCAGTAGATGATAGTGATCTTCTTATGATGCGACAGTTGAAGACAGACGACGGCTATGCGACGGGAAAGGATCTCGTATCAGTCGACGAGATGGACAATGGACAGGTGGACGACAAAGCCTACGCCACCGACATTTCGTGACGAGATCTTTTCTACACGGATCACAAGGGCGCCGCTATTTAATTGGCGTATGTCAATCTTCTTGACTTTTGTTTCTTGTAATGCGATCGCATGAAATTGAATGCGATCTGCGGCTACAAGAATGGCGTGAAGATCGCTGTCTGTGGAGAGTGTTTTGGCATTATACGTGCATAGTAAGAAACAACCTCCATGGCGTGTCGTGGGTGTTTTCGTCAGATCCAGTTCCAATGAAGTTCTACGTACCCCGAGATTTTGTGCCCTCTCACAGGTCGTCTGTCCGGTTGACCTCATAGATGGGAGCACCCAGTATGTGTGGTAATGGGGCTGACCTATTGCTAGTTGTGCAACTTGGTCTTCCGTGGAGTCCTGGCTTAACCTTGCAAGGGTGAATCCAGGTCTTCACCACGATGTGGATCCGAGAAAGAATTGATGTGGACTATTGAGAGATCAAATAACTATTTTGCATTATTATTTAAGAAATAGAGACCCACATAGCACAATTATTAGGTATATCGTGCAATACACATTCAGCATTCGCTGCTTCGATCCCGTGCCACGGGCTCGCCAATCCTTCCATCTTTCAAAGCTTCGTTTTGATAAATTAACTTACTCGCTACCTCGGTGAGCTACCACAAGTTATTTTACAGAACAGATTCGCATTCGGTTATCTCTGAGATGATAAGACAACTGTCGAGTACATGGTAAATCGGGATTGAGGATAAGGGAAAGACGAAGCAAGGCCTCAGTGGTGAAGTGGGTAACATGTGAGCTCCAGGAAAGGGTAATCGTGGTTTCGAATCTGGCCTTTGCAAATAACTCATCATTATTGTGGTTAAATTTTACATAATATCCTTCCATGAAAGAGTAATAGATAGTAAATAATAAGTTATAAATACTAAGGGAGCCATAAGAGTGCTAAAAGATGAGCAAAACTCGGAATCTCAAGAGGCATCGAACCCGCAACTGCGATTTCGAAGGGCTCACTGTTTTCCACTACACAAACCGAGGTGCCGCGGTCTAAAAAACAATGTTTTAACTTTTGTTTACTGTCTACTATTCTGAGACAATTCGTCCTTGTCCGCGAATGGTTCATACGGCAATAGTGGCTTAAGTCTTGATGAGTGCCGTGCTGACATGTTTACTTTTCAGAGTCACCCTAGTTGGGAATGAGTTCGATATTTCCAAAAGGAATCCCACATAAGGGTAAACCTATACCACAGATGAGTCTGGCAATTCTTCTGTGGTCATTTTCTTACGCAGAGAGAGTTTTAAAGAGCATCTTACCCAGTATGTAATTCTCTTTTTGTGCTTTGTACCTGGCAGAGAGAAATGTAAGTTACTGGTATCCAATTTCAGTTACACGATGATTAACAGGATCGCAGGTGATGCAAATGATTCTGTTTTGTAACTGAGTGTACTTGTCGTATAATATGATCGACCGTATGCAAAATTTTGCTAAAATTCGCTTGTGTTGAAAAGACAGATGTAAGACGAGCTCAGTTTTCTTACAGCTAATTCCACAACTACTCTTTAAAAATTTCATATCCTATCCATGACTATACTTAGGCCTCCCAACGGTTTAATGCCTCATCGTGGCTGGGAGGTGTTCCTGGACGTCGGACTGCGATGTACAGCGGGGGATTCATTCCCTGCAAGGTCTCCTGAGCTGAGAAGGAGTCCTGTATTTTCATCAGAAAACCCAGCTAGGAGTAAGCCAATACCAGGATTCGTCACCGTCTTGGTATCAAACTAGTCGCATGGTGGCAAATCTCCGTCTCATCCATAAGGGCGGCGACAGCCACTGGTGGTGAAGACCGGGGGCAGAATTTGGCCAGACTGACCTCGGGACTCCAGGGCTTAACCAGCAGATCTCCGAAAAAATAGAGATTATACTGGGATCCGCTCAACCAGTGAGGACGTTCCGTTCAAGTATCAAGTAACTAAGTAAGAGTATACCTAAGTCTCCATAACTTAAATGTTACCTTGGTATAGAAACTATTGCATTATGAGAGTAGAGAAAAGAACATAACATTAAAAACATAACATTAATAATATTATTTCCGTCTCTTGAGCGACTAGAACCTACTACGTAATTCTAACTATTAGTGTCAACTTTATTGATAACTTTGGAGACTGTGCAATTGGTGTTGAATATGAAAAAAACGGCGCGTTTTTGAACAACACAACTTTCAACTTCTTCTATAATTTTTTTCCAGCACATTTAATCGATTGTGGCGTTTTCTGCTCGTTCTTCCTGGATTATTCTCCCGTTTGTTCGGATATGGGCTATTCTTTGTGCAATTTATTGATTTCATGTACAACAGCGATATTGGTATACAATTCGTGAAGAAAAATATCACATCTCACATACCTCCGGCTCCGCATAAGGTATTAGCATAGTAGGGAGTAGCTGTTTAGTGAAGTTGTGTATTTGTATAGCAGATGAACTGTAGTCCGTTCAGCTTCTATGCGAGTCCAATGTTCAACTTTTGGATACAAATAAGTGTCCATTATGCTTACGACGTAGAACGAACGACACCGCATTATCAGTATCTGGATACGTGTTCTGTTATGCTTGCATTGACAATCATGTCAAGGAATTTAGAAGGCAGGTGTAAGACTTTCAATCTTTACTTCTGTATCCAGCAAAAGAACATCCATCTAAAAATACAGCGAGTTGATACGTTGGTAAGTCACTACAAATATTCGTATAGTCCACACACGCCAATAGTCATCTCTATGATGCTACCATTGGAATCAAATGCATGGCATATCCTTCAAAGGTTAACAGCCTTCGAACACAGTGCCTTTAATCTTTTTATCTGTAATATTCGACGTTCAATATCTGGCAATGATCAATATTGAACGGAATTTGTGAAAGAGTTTCTGCGTTAGTTTTTAATAAGAAGACCATCATTGTTCCGACATTTCACAACGGAAACGATAGCTGCCTTGTATCAGAGGGTTTGAGAAGTCCTCTTAGAATATGATATAATACACTGCAAACGATTTGAAAAAATTTCAGATGCCCCGTGACTGGAATTCCTGCCACTGCAAATGAGCTGATTCGACTGTATATCCAATGAAAGACGTCAACCATACGAGGGACACTTGAATGAAATAGTCTATGCAAGCGCATTGAAAATTTCGTTAGCCTTCCCAAATAATATTTTCTTTTCGGCAAGCACAACTCCACTTTTGTTCAAAAAGCTGTCAAGCACTCTGCGGTCAAATGTTGCAAGGTTTCTGCACTTGTAACTTCGAAGATTTCTAAAGTCCCACATGTATAATGAAAGTATGCAGCATTGTAAGGTAGTAGTCATTGTGAAACTTCCACTCATCATCATTGGAAGTAACAAGAAAAAATAAGACTATCACCCCCTAAAATGCCCATAATGGTGTTGGTAGATATGATTGTATACCATGTGGCAGCGCATTTTGAAGCATACCATTTGAGCTACGAAATATTTTGATTACTTATCATCCTTATCGAAAGAGGTTTGACGAAGTCAGAGTTCAAGCAAAGATCACTGGTTAAAAAATTGTCTTTTTTAACGTTCTATATGCTTGAAGGTGCAGCATTCATTAGGGAATTATAAATTTTCTATGAAATCAAGTAGCAAGTCTAAGAAAAAGATTAATTATTAAATCTAATATTAATAAGAAACTGGCCATATTAACTATTCTGTAAGCCGTTCGGTTACAGTGGTCCAGTAATAGAAAACATTTCGTGTGGCTCGCATTCTTACATTCATCATCTGTCGTTCATATCCACACTTGACCTCATGCCTTCGGAGGAAAGAAAAACGTTTCATCGAAAGAATTTTCGGTGTATAGTGCTAAACCACGTGTTGTAGAACCATCGTGTTCTTCAGAACACCGCCATCTCTACCTCCTTGTTAGGTATGAGCCATACGCTCCTCGGCCTAAAAGTGCCTTCATGCGAGTAAAATTAATCCTCTACATGAGATCAAATCATTACCGCACGAAAGATCTCATCAAAGATGCAATCAAAGTAGTCATGTATAAGGTATTATGCTTCTGCGATATCACAAGTATCGCAGAAGCATAATAAAAAGTTTCTAACTCTTTTCAAAAATATTTTTCTTAGCTAGAAACAATTAGCATATGAGGCAGCTAATAGTGCTGGCAGAATTGTGACAATCGCTAGAGTTTAGATGTTCTACGCACACTAGAACCCTTGTAAAAGTTTTGCTTGCTGCCCTAGTAAAACATGGTAGTTCTCGATACGCTTGGGAAACAACCATTTCGAGGAGCTTGTGAAATTCGTCGAAACAGTAACCCACGCATTAGTTATGAAATTTTTAAACAAAGTGTCTCCGTGGCAATACACCACTTTCATTCCTTTGACTCTATTGCAAGAGATTTCTATAACATTTTGCTATCTGTTTTGAAGCAGATAATGTGGAAAAAAACCTGCACCACCCTAGATTTACAAAAGGTCTTTGGTCTCTTCTCTGCGGAAGATCAGGTTTTTCACTGGGCCATTTTTTGATAAACTTGGCCTTTGTTTCACTAAGTCGAATTTTTGCCGACCTGCGAAAAGGAGAAGAAAAAAGTGGAGGCAAATAAAAGACAAGTGTTTACCATCTTAAATAAGAAAATTTCACCATTTTATGTGGATGGTTACGGATTTTTCGTGTAACTACCCGTCTCCAAAGTTATTTTGTTTGTCGTAAATTTTTAGATTCTTGTTTTGCCAGTCTATGCCGTGTACCTCCTCATCACAAGAAAATAGTCAATATCATTGACTACTGCTAACACTCTCAAGACGACGCCTAATTCAGTTTTTCGACTAAAACATCCCGAACGGAATCCTGTGCAAACGTAACTGGCAGAATACGGAAGACTAGAACGAAGAATGCGAGTTGCTTGTCGAAGGACTTAGAAGTTGTGTTGAATTGGCGCTATTTCCTGAAATAAGAAGAACAGATCGTATCTCCATTACCACTGAGAAGTTATTGTGTTAGCAATTCTTTCTTCGTTTGTCACTTATCCGTCACCGACGAAGGTCTTCGCATTTGCCTGCAGAACACTCTGCCAGTTGAGGATTTTGCTATCTTCCGAATGTCGTTGAATTCCGTTTCAGGAGCTCGTTCCTTGAATCCGGAGACAGCTGGGCCAAGGTGTACTCAACCTGTAACGACCGTGCTTCCCGGGCTCCTAAAATTTGAAGTGAAGAACGAAATGTCGCTGGTTCGGCGGTTAGAAAATAATTAGCTAAACTTGTGAATTCTTACAAAAGTTTATGTTCTTTTCTTTTTGTTCTATAATCGACTAGTTTTGTTCGGTGAAAAAAAATTTTCTTCTAGTCATGAAGATACTTTCTGTGATAAATTCGAAATCAGGAAAACGTCATAGGTACACGATATTTCAGCAGTACTTTGCGATAGGGTAACACCTTTGCTATGAAATTGCTCTACCATTTCGTAAACTGCAAATGAAAATAAAGTTCTTATTACTCATAAAATAAGCCCCTTAATGACACCACACACAATCGTAAATAACAGGTGACTGCGCGCCGAACTCAAGTGTATAATAGGCACTTACTTCTACCCATCAGGATTCTCCGACTTCAGGACAGTTCTACATTTCCACGCAAAAGCCCAAGAGAGGGTAAACTTAAGTTATTAAAAGTAATGGGCTTCGTGACACAGATGTAATGATGTTTTTCCCTCGTTTGGATCGATAAACAGCTTCGTGCCTGACGGAAGCGAATAGAGACCATACTGACACACCGTGGAAGCTTTCAACTAAAAACAATGTATTAAAAGCATTTGCTTAAGTAAGCTTGTTAGCCTTCATTTCCACGTCTTCTTTTACAACTAACGATTTCTTGATAAACCAGATGAAACGCCTTTATCTTTCATTCCTAGTACAAAAATGTTTACGGATGTCGTATTTTTCATACTGTAGGTCATCAATTAAACTTTTAACTTTCTTTCTGGAAAGCTCCCACCAAATATTGGCAATAATGGGACCGACTTTCTTAAGACCCACTAGCCCTTGATCTAAAGAAGAAACGGAAAATACAGATAAGAAAGAGAAAGCAAATGTGCAGAAGAAAATAATTCCATGAAAAGCCAAAAAGATGATGGAGAGGAATACGCCATGGAATTGTGAAAATACCAAAATTTTGTTCATGTTTCTGGAGCAGAAATTCGGTTTAAACAACACGTCTTTCCGTTTTGTGCAGAATAAAAAGAT